>WITN01000132.1:0-155675 GCA_015025155.1 Lactarius quietus
GATTATTTTTTCAGCACTGGTACAGAAAGTGGTGTGATGCAAACTACTTTGACTCAATGCTACCTGAAGACACCAAGCAGTGCAAGGAGGCTGCTTTGGACAAGACCCTCAAAGCTCACCAGACAAGTCTCAGTGACCACTTTGGTCCCACAGATGAAGTTATTCCATACAGTGACAGGGCATTAGAGGCTGCCGCGATCAAGTGGCTTGCTAACACCAATCAGGTATTTATTTTCACAGGGTTTCTCTCTTTATTCTTTCTGACTGTTTGCTGCACCAGCCAATCCATGCGTTCAAGTTTCCCAGCTTCAAGAAAATGCTTGATATTGCATCCCAGGCGACCTGTGGTATCACACTCCCCTCTTCCAAGAAAACATACTCATGCATCATCCACACCTTCAAGCAGCAAATGCTCCTACCACAGAGTCATCTCAATGTGGGTTTTTATCTTACATTGCTTAACTTTTCTTGCTGACATCTGCACATCAGGGCCCCACTGTGACAGGCGAAATCAGTCTGACATGTGATGCATGGCAGGCTGACAATACTGGCGGTTATTTCACTGTTACAGGGCACTGGATTGAGGAGTGTGTGCTGGGTGAGTGGACTCTCAAGCACACATTGCTTGGGTTCACACAGATGAATTGTTCCCACAGCAGAGCCCACCTTGGTCAGATGCTATACAAGGTCCTCAACAGACTTCAAATCATTCATAAGGTGAGAACACTTGCTTTTTATTATTGTCATTGGCTCACTTGTTTCTCAAACATAGGTCGGTCATGTTATGTGTGACAATGCGAGCAACAACACTACCATGCTTTAAGAGTTCACAAAATGTTACAAGGTCAAGATGGATCAATTTTTTGATATCAAGTGTCAACAAATAAGGTACGCCTGCCAATTCTACTGGCACCATATTCTAATGTCTCAATCACCTATCCTCTAGGTGTCTTGCTCACATAGTCAACTTGGCAACGCAAGCTGTCATCACTGCATGCAGCAAGTCAAAACATTACAATGGGGATCCCTCTGACAACCACCTCCCTGAGGACCTAGAGGCAAATGTGTGTGATGAGATTGGCATTGTGCAAGCCATCTGTATAAAGGTACACACATTATATGGCTTGCCCTTGATCTACTAATGAGTGACATGTAGGCATGCTCCTCATCTCAGCAAAAGGACCTCTTCAAGACGATACAGGCTCGCAACAACATACCCCCACTCAACCTCCTTCTTGACATGAAGGTGCACTGGAGTTCTACATATGTCATGCTTTACCATGCCCTGTCATGGCAGCAGGTAAGTACTTTGCTTTCTTTCACACACTCATGCTTATGGCTACAACAGTCTGTGGGTGAGTTCATTCTTGGACTTGGCTTGAAGGAGACAAATACTGAGAAGCAGCGCAAAATATCCACTCTCGTCTTAAGTGATGAAGAGTGGATGTGTGTCCGAATTTTCTGCAACATTCTTCAGGTGTGTAGTGTACTAGTGTCGACATGACCATGACTAATATGTGATGCCCTGAACAGCATGCGGATAGCACACAGCAGGCTTTCTCCACAGGTTCAGTACCTACTCTCCAAAATGTGCTGCCAGCCCTTGAAAAATTATATTCGATGTGGGAGAAGGCTGCCATGAAGACCCAATACATGAGCTTTGTCCCAGCACTTACTGCTGGGATGACAAAGCTCAATACATATTATGAGCAGAGTGCTGAATCAGACATGCACATCATGGCAATGGGTGCAGTCTTTTGTCCTCCTTGTGTCTTGCTTTTCACTGACTGGTGTGCAGTGTGCTGCAGTACTTGATCCATCCAGAAAGCTGGCATATTTCGGCAAGCACTGGCCCTCTGAACTTGTCTCTGATGTGGAGGATGCCATACAGAAGAGGGTAAGTCCTTAGCCTCTCCATTTATAAATACTGACTTGTTTACACTGTACCTACATAGTTTGTCAAACACTTCAATATGCTGAAGAGCAATCCCAGTGTGATGTCAGCACATGTGTGCAAGGTCACATCAAAGCGCAAGTCTGATCACCCCAATATTGACAATACCGAGACTGAAGATGATTCCGATGACAACAGGACCACTGCCGACACAAGCAATGGCTGGGTGGATGAGTGGAAGTCCTACCTCAATGCTGTTGAGGATGTTCCAGATGGCATGGGTCTGGTCCACTGGTGGGGGGTGCATACATCACTATTGTATGATTTGTATCTGTGCATACCACTAACACCCATATGTACCATACTAGATGTGTGTAAGCCAATACCCCATATGGCATTCACTTGTGTGTGACTACCTTGCTGTAATGGCATTGTCCGTAGTGAGTGAGTGGGCCTTCTCATCTGCTGGAATCACAATCAGCAAGCATTGCAATTGCCTCAATTGTTATGGTCGTTGTGACCCGAGCCTGACTTAGGCCGTTATACGCAGTGGAAACAGAACGTGACTTAACAGCACGAGTCAACGCGCGCTGGCGTGACTAAGTGTAAGGACACTTGAAAGTGCCTTCCTAAGAGCGATGTGTGAGGCAGGTCTGAAGAGGAAACCCGACTAGATTCGATGATGGTACAAAAGAGTCAAGCTGTTGACCACATCAGTTGACAGCTACCTTATAACCGATCTTGACTGTACGCCTTCGTCAGCGATACAGCCACTACTACTAATGCTCACTAATCCTATCAGTAATCATACAGTAATCTCTGTGTAAGCCACGACAGTTCATGAGTAAGTTTCGGGAGCGACTCGTCATCCCGCTTATGTGATGCACAACTGCTAAATCGTAACATCAATGGTGACATTGTCGAGGCTCTTCAATGTATCAAGTCCCTGATCCAGCAAGATATGATGATGCATGTGTTTCCAAGTCTTGCCAATGAAGAGATCACGCTTGATCTTGCTGACACTGAACCTGCAAACCAATTGGGCTCCACAGGTGATGTTGTCAAGGATGCCAAAGACTGGACATTGGAAGGATTGGTTGAGGAATGTGAAGTTGATGGGGACAATGATGGAGATGATATTGTGATAATTGCATAGTTGTGTAGCTACTTAACATCTTGGTATCAAAAAATGAGTTGTTTGTATTATGAGCCGTTTGCTGCCATAGGCTATGAGCTGTCAATGGCCAAAGACGTGAACTGCCTTGCTCAGATGCTACAGCACTCCAAAAATAAGGCCTCAGGACTTCAATAGCCAGGCCTTTTCTCTGGCTATTGGGCCAAGCTGAGCCAGGAAATCACTAATTGTGTCAACATATGCTTTGCAAAAGAGGGGTGCAGGTGTGGCGACTGTGGGCGGGATCCAGACTTTGGTTGTCTGGTGAATTTGGCATTCATGGCAGGACTTGATGCCCAGTGGGAAGTACATAGTTTTGAGTTGATTTCCTTCGTTTCCCATCAATCAGACCAAATTTATTTGAAAGTTCATTTTTAAGTCTGATATAGTTAAATTTTGATCTGCATCAACTCACAGCAACGCGTTGCCCAAAAGTCAATGGGAATCGACACATCTATATGGCTTTGAGCATGGCCAAAATATTCATGAAAAAACTATATCAATTGATTCCAATTTATCATAAGTACATGTATCAACAAGCATCAAAGCAGGCTATGTGAGGCACTTGACTATTGTCTACTGTGCAATGGTGCTCTGATATGTGCACTCACCATTATCATCACACCTACCCAAGACATCATCATGCCTGCTACCACTGCCGCATGTAACTTGTGCTGCCACTTAATTGTTGCTATGATGGAAGGTTTGCCTGTAGAGGTGGCACTGAGTTGGTGACTTTAGTGGAGGTGGGCAGAATTAAATATCCAGAAACTTATGAGAAGCATGAATGGCTCGGTAGTAGGTGGGCATGGTTGGGTGTCACTTGGCTGGGTTGTGCGAGCAATGGGATTGGTACAGTTTGTAGATTTCACCCTGCAGCATGTTAATAGTGGGAGGGAAAGGAGTAAAAAGAATTTAAAAACTTTATCAATATGCTTGTTTGTGGAGACAGGAATGGGGGCAAAGGAGAAGGCAATCGTGGTAGTAGCCACAGGTTAGTGGGGGATGTAATTGAAATCCCAGAACTTGAGTTTGGATTTGGATGTCAAGCCGACTGTCATGAGCACAATGTGCCATCCATGCAGGGACCATCATATGGTGTTTGTTGTGTGGTCAGGAAGTGTGCCTGCATGCGCTCCATGTCAACACAGTGAACACACTCAAAAGTACGACGATACAAACTTACTGGGACATCAAACCTATTACAACTGCAGTGTGTGGTGTACAGTAGTTGTGTGGCAGGAAGGATGTAGTCGTGGATGATAAGTGGAGGGGGAGAGAGAGAGGAGAGGGAGAGGGGAGAGGGTTTATGCACAATGGTGGGGGGTGGGAGGATGAGCTTCCCCACAATTTGAAACAAAGCTACTTGTCTTTTTTTGGAGAAGTCACCATGCTGACCTGAATTGCTACTCATATAGCACAGGTGAGTCAAGAAGTGTAGCTTGGCATGGCATATTGGCTAGTGTCTACATTTTTATAACTTGGTTCAATTCCCTGCTTTGTGAACTTTTTGCACTGTGTGTATATACTTAGTAATCTAGTTAGTCTACTATGCTCTCTCTCCCCACTCTATATCAACAACAGCTGCAATGACAACAGCCACAGTGACAGCAATGACAAGGGGTAGAGGTAGTATACAAAGTCAGGATACTAGTAGCCAGTTGTGCATGTGTGATGAGCCCTGCTACCCTGCAAACATCAGAGTATGGTTTGTCATAGTGGTGTGGCATTGCAATTGATAGTACTATCATAGTAGCAGTGGGGACAGCAGCAGGGATGGGTCATTACAATTGCATGCAGGAACCTGTTGTGTTGTTCAAGAGGCTTGGAACATGGCATAGTACCACACACTGCAACACATATTGAGGTGTGGAATTCAGAGTCACTCACTATCAGTAATACAGACAAGAGGTATCAACTTGAAATCTGGATCATTGAAAATGAACTGAGTCGAACACAGTCAACAAAAATTCATATGATAAAGATCAAAAAAACAAATAACTTCCAAGATTGATTCATCCAGGTGAACAAAAATCAGCCTGAGTCGAATGCCATCGAAAATATATGCAAAATCAAATCTATTCAAAAAGAGATATGGACTTCCCACTGGGCTTGATGTACCACCTAATGTCATCAGTGAGTGAAGGCCACCAGAAATGATCAAGGAGAGCATGTAGCGTGGAATAAAAGTCCTTGTGACTGAGCTTGTTGTGCACCTCACAGGTGACTGAGTGACATTGTGGCACCTTCATGAGCACCAACTGGTGCCATCCTTGGACATGTTGCCTCCAAAGTCATCCATCATGCACGAAGAACTGTCAGGAACATTGGTGGAGGTGCTCTAGTTGTTCAGTGCATTTGCCATTGGGTTGTTTGCTGCTTGCAAGGAATTTGAAGATCCCAGGCAGCTCATTGTCTCGAGCATGTGCCTTTTGTGATTTTGGTGGGAATGTCGGCTCATCACATGGTGTACCCCCTCCCTCTGTTACAATTGGCCATGTGTGCCTCATATGTTGACCGTTCTGCCTGAACTTTTGCCACAGCGTGCTGTATCATATAGACTATCACTGGGACCATTCTTGCATTTTATTTTGTACTCCCAGTCCCCACGTGCCTCCTCGGTCTCGTGACCTACTCTTATGGCTTGTAACATTCTATCTCATTTGGTGCAGTTCCATATGACCTTATACTCCTATGAGTACTAGTAGTATTGGTGGCGATCCTAGTATGACAGCTATGAGATGTGGCGTGTTTCAATTCATATATAATGTGTACCTATAACAAACAAAGACCTTAGGTCTGAGTACTTGAAACATATCGATTTAACACTGTCACAGACATTGGGTTGCATCCAAGTCCAGTCGACTTGTCAACTCCATCCTTCTTTTCTACAATGATCAGAGATACTTTGTATTGACTCCATCACTCATATATCCACAACTCCACCTAGGGTAATCCCCTATGCTCTCACATACTGTCGACACCATATTCACAACTTGCATCAAGGGAGGTTTGGACTTCCTTGTGATGACACCAACAGTCAATCCATCAGCAGAATCAGTATCCCACATCCCCTGCTCAAGTCAAGCCGATACATCCAGTCGAACGTAACGCCCTTGGTGGCTTGAAAAACGTTTGCCGTGCTGTGAAGGGGTGTTGATCGTCACTTGTTCCAAGTATCCAACCACACACTGAGTGAGAGCACTTCATTGACCCATTCCTCTGGGTCACCTTTGTTGTCATCTTCACCTGGGATTGGCTCATGCCTGGAAAGACCATTGGGACCTAAGTGCTTTTCAGCAGGGATGTGGACAAGCTTGAAATTGAACAAGAGGATGACTGCAATCCAGTGGTTGATGGTGGTGTTTGGCTGGACATCAGGGTTGGAGAGCATGCCATGGACATACTGGGCATCCATTTCTACAATTAGGTTAGTAACTCCTACGACATGCATTCGGAGAGCTTGGAGTGTGCAAAACAAGCCATAAAGTTCAATCTTTGGCTGTGAATACTGGCTCTTGCGTTTGTTCCAGCCAATGGAGCCAAATTGTGATGGGCAATGCTGGCCATCTTCGCAGTCTTGAAAAAGGATCCAACTGACTGCACAGAAAGATGAATCGATGGAGAGGTAGACTTTGCCGTCACACTTGTAATCAATGGGGATGAGGGCTAGGGAAGTGATGATGGCCGTCTTGAGCTGTTCCATGGCACGGCTGTGCTCTTCCTGCCACACAAAATCAGCATCCTTTCACATGAGATCAACAAGAGGTCTAGCTATCAAGAAGAAGTCCTTGATCCAAATGCACATAGTTCCTGCAGTACTGAGGAACACGTGAACATCTGAAACCGTCTTGCATGGAAGCCATGTGCGGACTTTGGTAACTTTGGAATCATCAGGGATGTGGCCTTCATATGTGCACTTGTGGCCAAGCTCAATGACTTCAGGGACTGCCAAGAATATCTTCTTGGCTGAGACAGTTGCACCTGTGTGTCCTAGTTGATGCAAAACTCAGTGAATGTTGCTGAGGGGCTCTCAGATGAATCATCAGATGCTGGGGTTGTCAGGTGTGGTCTTGTATCCTCCCTTGGGGGTCTCATAGCGTGAACGTGGGCCCATCACCACAGTATTGTCTAGGAAAGGCTTAGTGATGTTTGGGATCTCAGGCTCAAGAATAAATGTAACATCACCATGGAAAATGGCCACAGCTTTTGTTGAGCCTTGTGGGAGTGTGGTGTCCTGAAGGGCATCAAGGAGCGACTGAAAGCTTGTTAGGTCATGTGATGGAATGTCAAGGGTCTGATGATCGTAGCTGACAAGGAGGTCAAGCATGGAGTAGCACGAGTGTGCCATGATGCCTTCCACAAACTGGTCAACAAGGGGAGAAACAGCTGCATTGTGAATGGTGACAGCATTGAAGGGCTGAAAATTGTGCACGAGCTGGAGAGCACCATTTTTCTTGGGGACACAGAACCAGCGAGAACAGTATGAGGCATCGGAAGGCTCATATACACCTGCCACAATCTTCTCCTTGAACATGTTGATGACCTTGTCAAGTAGGCCGGTAGGGATCAGAATATTCTTGTGTACCCATGGTGTGTGTGCAACTGTCAGAATCCTGACTGGTGAAAAGTAGTCATCCTGAAAGCGCCCTTGTTTGGCCTCAGTCCACACAAGTGCCTTCTCATTCAGCTTGAGGATGTGTGCCATGAGTTTTACCTCTTTTGGCCATAAGAAACCAGACTTGCTAAGTTCCAAGGCATCATAGTGGTCTTGCGTGAGGTGCATGCCTGGCATGAAGTCAGGAGGGTGGGATGGGAATTCAGGGAGAGAAAGGAGGGGGTCTTCAGGCCAGTGCTGAATGATGCAAAAATCTTCAGGGAGGGATGTGGCAATGGGGTGTACCTTCTTGGCAGCCTTCTTGTATGCTAGGATTTTGACTGGCACTTCAAAATCTGACAGGTCCTCATTGTTGTCATTTCGGAAGGGGGAGAGTGGGGAGGTAATGTAGCGTTCTAGTGCCTCCATGTGTGGGGGCTCCATCAGGAAAAACCTCCTGCGTTAATTTGGTGTTAGCAAGAGCTAATAGTGTTAGCGAGCATTAATTTAACAGAGAGCTAACATTAATGCTTTTTACTTGACCTGTGTTAATTAAACACTAAATTAATGCTAATCCCAAGATCAGACCAAGATCATTTTTTGTTAAGCATGGTGTAATTGTTTGTTACTCTACACTTAATTTAACACAATCCTAACACTAGATTATCGACCAATTTTTGGCTAAGAATAAGAAAACACATGATGACAGAGAAAAGGAATGACAAAGGATGACTCTGAACAACACGAGTAGGTACATAAGATGGTGATGGATGCCACTGTTGACTGAAGATGCATATCAGTAGGAATTCCCAGAATTAGAAGGTCCCAACTTACAGTGGGTTGGCAGGTTACTTGGCTTGTTGAAAGCCTTGATAGCTACCTATTCCTTGAGGTTGCTGAGGACCAGGTCAGCCACCAGGGCTCCGATCTCTCCAGAGTTCTCAGGGACAGAGCATAGTCAGTATGGTGATAACACTAAGAAAAACATAAACAGAGTCACCTTGCTTTGGAATATATTTTGACCATTGTAGTATGGAAAGCACCATACCAACGATCCTTAATGAGTTGAAGCATGTTAATGTGGCCTTTATATACATCCATATAGGTGTTGGTGGAGAATTCTGCTTGATGCTGATTATCAGTATGCCACTCGTAGAGCGTTGCATACATCTAAAACTCAACTCACATCAGCTCAGTTAGATACATGTAGGATGTCAAACCATACTGCAGTTGCAACCAGGGCCACCATCGGAATTGGGACTTTGTAAACCATTGCACCATTGTCTTCAATGTTCCGAAACAAGTACTTGAAATGGGTGGCAAAAGACATCTTTCCCACAGAGGTCGTTGTGAAGTATTCATCTCAGATGATACAGATGAGGTCTTCATTCTGATATGGCTTTGATTGCATCACAAGATTGCCATGTCCAATACCCTGATTAGGTGTTAGCCATGTCCATCCACAAAACAGACACATACCTTTGGTGTCTTCAGGAAGGTATAATTGTAGTTGGAAAGTTTGTCTTGAACAAAGGATGCAATGATGGTTGGCGAAACCATGGCTGTGAGGATCGGAAATATGAGTGCACTATAGCTTTCTTTCACCTCAGCACGGAAATGTGACATCCTAGCATGTGGCTTCAAATGGCATCACATTAGTTGTGATTTCATGCAGAGAGATTTACTTACCACAGGAACTATCTTGTTGAGGTACTCCATGTCTATTGCCAGTCGTGTCTGCATGTCTGCAGCAGAGGGGCCATGAATCATAGCCAAAGTAATAAGAGCCTCCTGGATAAAGCTGACTGTGAGAACCGGATCTGGAAAGGTGTTTTCAAACAGTAAAGAAGCTCGGAGACCCTCAAAGGAATTGGTGATCACTGTCTGTATGACTGGATGCTGTGTGGTCAGCATCATCTGCATGGTGCCTTTAGCGGACTTGATGAGCTTCAGATTGGTGTATGGAGGCCATGTAGATGGCTCAGTGATGACATCCTTGGCAGTGTTCAATGTTGACAGAGCTGCTGTGATGTAACAACATCAATACAGAAGGTGGGAGGGCAAATATATAATGTACTTACCTGAGGTTTCTACAGTCTTCATTATCAGTTGGAGTGTGGCACCAGAGCCACTACTGTGTTGAGAAGATGCAGTAATGTCCCAATGCTCTAAATCCCAGGGATGGGGTTCACATGCTGAGGTGCCCAGTTCCCACAAAGGTCTCTGTGAAGGTGTATGGTCAAAGAGATGCAATGAGACATTGAGTTTGGAAAGAAAAAAAAGGAAGAACAAAACCTCAAATGCCCTCACCTCCACCATCTTACTTGGCAGGCCTTGAGCCAGGGACAACATGTCCTGGTCATTGATCCAGTTGTCCTCATTCTCTGCTGGTGGTTCTTCATAGGTGGACTTGAGGAATTTGGCAGCTTTGGGGTCCAGGAGGGAAGCAGCACCACCATATCCAGGATAAAAAGACATGTCTGAAGGGAAAAAGAAAAAGAAAAAGATTTATTTGGCAGATACAAACAAGATTGGTAAGCAGTTCTCACTTCATTGCAAGCCATGTTGCTTTCCTTTTTGCAAGTTGCTCGCAGCTGCCAGACCTGCCCTATGTGAAGAAGGCCAGCTCTCCTCACCATTGCAAACAACTTCAAGTTGCATAGGATGACCATGAACTGGGCCTTGGCGACATCCAACCATCAATCCATGTGATCGCTTGCAATGGATGCACGTACCAGCAATGTGTTGCATTTAGCAGGGGTAGGCTGTACTTCTGGGTCCACACAGCACCTGGGACCTTCTTTGTGGGTAGACAAGGTGCATTTTTCATTTGCTTATCATATTGTTAGTTATGCCTGACTTTTGTTGGTGTTCTCACCAGTCAGATTTGTTTTGGGTTGGGTCACCTTTCCAATGTTACAACCCACAACCACCTGTTTACCTGTAGTTTGTTCCAATGAAAGATCATTGTCACTCTCCTCAGGTGTCATATCTCTCCAAACTTGCTGAGCTTGGCATGTGCAAGGTGCCATCAGTGATGGATGGCACAAGTGCGAGAAAAGTTGGATAGGTAAGTACAACCAGAAAAGAGGGATTGAGTATATGCAGACAGCAAGAAAAGAACAAGCAGGATAACGACTTTAACCAAAGGTGCGTGATGCTTTTATATTTATGATTCCTCAGACTGATTTAAGGGTGGCCTTTGCAGCCTTGTGATTTACTTGACCCCCACCATGCCCTCACTCACCATCAAAAGCTGTGGCTGTGGTCATCTTTTCACACCCCATGGTCTCACCCAGCATCTTAGCAATTCATGACATGCCACCTGCCACCATACCTATGGGCCATCACAAGTGCAAGTGCAGTTGCAATTGCCAGCCAATGTGGCACCTTTACCTATTTTAGCCCCAAACGCCATGTCTACTGACACTCTAGCAACTAGTGTGCCTGCTGATGACAATTATTGCTATGAGGACTCAGTTTTAGGGAGTCCCTTTACAACAACACTGGCATGTGATAGCCCTCTACCCCCTGAATTGGAGGAAGGTATGTGTTTCACAAGATTCATGTGAGGCTGATAACAATACGACTTCCCAGAAAATGATGCTGACATCACAGATGCTAATGCATATGAAATGCTGGCTCAATATGAACCTCCACCCTCTGCACCACCCACTGAAATGGATCCATCCAACAGCAACCTTTCAGCCACGCCTCCTCCCAATCATGCCAGTGATCACAACATTCAACCTGATATGTGCAACTCTGAGCCCAATTGGATGCCCATTGTCGTGCTATTTCCTCTGGGCCAACCCAGGGCCCCACTCATTGGTACTCCACAAGGCGCTACCATCTACAAGTCAACCTGGGACATCCTTGGGGAGTCAATTTGGGCCCCCTTCTAGTCACAATGTGACTGGGAGTTGGCATATTGGGCAAAGACATGTGGGCCAACAGCTTTGGCCATCATAGATCTATTGGTGATTCCTGGGGTGAGTACCGATTCCAAGGTTTTACGACACATGCTGAAACTTTTATGAAGCTAGTTGAAGCCCTCAGTATGTCATATCACACAAGCCGAGAGCTCAACCACATCATTGACAATGAGTTGCCCAGCACACCCACCTTCAAGATCAAGGACATTACTATTAGAGGGGAAGTCCTCCAGTTCCATTATCACGACATCATTCCGTGTATCCAGTCACTCATGAGTAACCCTGAATTTGCCCATGACCTTATATTTGCCCCAGAGTTACACTATACTGACTGATCACATGCAAACTGCATTTACAATGAAATGCACACCAGAGACTGGTGGTGGTCTGTACAGGTATGTTGCCAGATCTAATTTCGACCTGATTACTTACAAGGACTACCAGATGGCCCTCAAAACATGTTGACCAGGAGCAACAGTCATCCCACTCATTATCTCCACTGACAAAATGCTGCTCATTGCATTCTGAGGGACTACAGCATATCCAATCCACATGGCCATAGGGAACATCCCAAAGATATTCGCTGAAAGCCATCACGGTCGGCTCAACTTTTGATCGGTTACATTCTGACTTCAAAGCTTGAGGGCATCACAAACAAGTCTGCACACCAGTGAGCACTTGCCAATCTTTTCCATTCTTGCATGGGTTTGGTTTTCAAACCCATTGAGTCTTACAGCGAAACTGGGCTTGCGATGATGTGTGAGGATGGGACTTGGCACTGCTGCCATCCTATCTTGCTTCATTTGTTGGCAACTACCTGGAACAGATGCTGGTGTCATGTACATACAACGGGTGTTGCCCAAAATGCTTGGTACCCCATGATCAGCTTGGGGATTTCAATACTTTCTCGCCTCAGGACTATGGTGTGGCAATCGATACTTATTGTCTTGTTGATGAAGATAGCTGCAAATTCAATCCAGCATGTCAGGCAGCTGGACTCAAACTGGTGTACCACCCCTTTTGGCTAACGCTTCTGCTTACAGACATCTTCCTGGCAATCACTCCTGACATCCTCCACCAGTTGCTACAGGGGGTCATGAAACATGTTGTAACTTAGATAACACATCCCCTTGTGTGCGGCATGACTGATGTCAATGCACAGTATCAGTCATTGCCACCGAATCACCATACCACAATCTTTGTTAAGGGTCTCCTGTTCTCACACATCACAGGAAAAGAACACAAGGATATATGTCATATTCTTGTTGGTTTGATTACTGATCTTCCTCTTCCAGGTGGGCATTTGCCAGTGTGTGTAGTTAGGGCCGTGTGCACAGCACTCAACTTCCTTTATCTTGCACAATATCCATCACACACGACAGACACCCTCCAGCTCCTTGAAGATAGTCTCACTCGATTCCACGACAATAAAGACATGTTCATTGCCCTTGGCATTTGCAAGGATTTCATCATTCCCAAAGTGCACAGCATGCTCCATTACCAATCTTCAATTACCCTTTTCGGCACTATTGACAACTACAATATGGAACAGTCTGAGCACCTCCACATTGAATTGCCTAAGGGAGGTTATCTTGCCAGCAACCACAAGGATGTATACTCACAGATGACAGTGTACATAGAGTGATGAGAGAAGATACGCAAGCATGCAGAATTTATCCACTGGCAAGAAGACAATGACTGGGCTTCAACATGCAAATCAGTGCCCATTGCTCTACTGAAAGCAGAACAATGACACCTAAAAATGACCTTGCATCCACAAGCCAGGCAGTATCATTCGAAACCCTTGCAGAGAAATATGGCACACTTGAATTTCAAGATGCACTAGCTGACTACATCACTGGCATCAATCACCCTGGGGCCTTGGCAGTGAATCTGCAATGACAAGCATCTGACATGCTAATCCCTTTCCACACAGTCCCATGTATCATAGGATCAAATTTGTGTCTGCTGATAACTCTGACAACACCAAAATTGTCAATACCATTCATATCTGGCCAGAGCATATCAACATGCATGGACAGATTGTGCCTCCTTGGTTTGACACGGTTCTGGTCCATGGTACTCAAGACATTATACGTGGAAATCATGGTGAGTCCCATCACATTGTAGGATTGACATTCTTTCATCCTTACTCAGGTCATCGGATTGCACAAATCCGCACTGTGTTCCAAATACCCAAGCATCTTGTTGACGACATATTTCCTGGCCCCAAGCCTCCAATCCACCTCGCATATGCAGAATGGTTTACCCCTTTCTTAGCCATGTGGGACCCCAACCACCAATTGCACAGGGTGTCAAGATCCATGCACATTGGCAAGTGGTGTGCTGCAGTGATTCCAGTGGAATCAATTCTCAGGAGTGTTCACCTACTTCCACACTTTGGTTCTACCCCTCCCCATTGGACCACTCTCTATGTAAATCTGTTCAGCAACAGGCACAATTATCTTATCTTTAGGTGAAATTAAGACTAGTTTCATATCTAAATTACTCAGATTATGCTATGTATAACATCACATTATCTACATAACTCCACTGAACAAATCATTAACATGCATTTTCGCTCTTTAATGAAATTATGGCTCACTAATGAGATTAATGCTCACTAAGAAGTGATTAACTGGATAGGTTTTTCCTGATGTCAGGTCGGACCTGGCAGGCAAAGGCTGTAACAAAGCCAACTTGTGCAGCTCGGTGAGCTTGTGAGGGGACAGCCACAGAATGTGCTGGGTCCGCAGGGTCGCAGATGGACATGTCAAGAGGGTCAGGGTGGTCTTCAAGTCGGCACAATAGGAGGTGGTGAAATGGCTGTCCAAGAAGGAAGCAAAATGGGGCTGCACGAACGACGTGAGTGTGAATGGTAAATGAGATGTCACCAATCTGCATCTCCAAGTCTTCTGCACAGCCCAATGTGCAGGACATGCTGCTGTTTGCCCCTTCCATGTGCAGGGTGCGCCGTGTGTTGATCCTTGCACTGACCTCATTTGCCAGGTCCTCTCAGATGATGATGATTTGTGAGCCTTGGTCAAGCACACCAGCCTTGGTACTGTGGTTGTTGACCAGAACATTGATTTTGCACAGAGGCAAGGAAAACTCAGCTTTGCATTTAGCTGCTAGCTTGAGTACTGAGATGGGGTCCTCTGTGTCACTTTCTACATGCTCAAAGGAAGCCATTTTAACGTGGCAGGGCTTGAGGCGCTCGACAAGCTCCTTATGACTGGGGGGCTAGCAGTGAGGATGTGCACTGGTGTGACCTTGTCGAGCTTGCCTTTGAGGAACCAGCCTAGGAGTTCCTTCATGAGGGATTGGTCCTCCACACTTGCCTGGTACCAGTACTGTGGGGCTTGACCTGTGAACATTGAGGGCACTGGTGGCATCATCAGTGCTGAGGGTGGAGTGGGTGGGTTTGTAGGAGCCAGAGCTGGCACCTTGGAAGGTTTTGGATCTTTCTACTTTGTCACAAACACTTTGTACATGTCATACAGCTCTGTAGTGTAGGCCTCGTCTTCCTCGCCTGTGTCTGAATCAGCTTCCTCAGTGATGTATGCACCAGTCAGGACTGCAGGCTCTGGGATGATTTCAAAGCTGTAACTCATTGCATGGGGTGGAGGGTCATGCTGGGTATTCAATGTGGTGGCAGTACTGGAAGATTGGGGGTTAGCCACCAGCCAAGCATCAATACTTGCCTTAAGTCCAAGTCTGTGGCCATCATTTGGAACTGGCTCACCTGTGGGCAGATGGATCCAGTTGCCAATGATCTGTATGTGACCAGTCCTGTAGTATTCCTCCACTGCAGGGCAGCCATGAATGTGGTGTCCAAAGAGGTTGCAGAAGACACAACCATGGGGACAAGCACCATTCCTTTCACTAAAGAAGATGTCTCCATCAGAAGCAGCTGAAGTGGAGGATGAAGTGGATGGCATGGGTGTAGGCATCTGTTGGCTCCATTGTTGCCAAGGTAGGGCTGGGGGGTGACTGATAGGCAACTGTGGCCACTGATGATGGCTGCATTGCGAACAAGTCTGGCTTTGAGAGGTGTTGTGCTATTTTTGGGAATCGTTCCTCGCACTGTGTGTAGAGAATGAGGTAGGACAGCTTGTGAATTGACAGGCTCTTCAGCTTGGTGAGTAACACTGTGGGGTCTTCCTCATCCTTGGATCTTGCTCAGGTTGAACTTGACTCTTTGAAGTGGACACTTCAAGTCTCATACATTAAGCCACATTCCAGGGCAGCAGGTGTGTTGTCTTCCTCAAACTCCGAGTCTAAGTCTGAGTCATGTGCTGTGGACTTGGGAGAGCATTTGTCACCAAATAGCCATTGAATGAACTTCTTGGGGTCTCCTCGGTGAGTCCTTGAGTGGCCATGGGGGTTAGCATGAGAGCAGTGCTGCTGGGGCTTGTGGAAGAGGTTGCTGGCAAAATGTTGCCATGCCGCTGTGAGGACGTCCTGGATGTCAAATGGTCTGTTTCTTGGTTGGTGTGGGTGCATGATGAAGACCTCTCTTGCGAGAGTATTGTGATTGTCTGCATGAAAACCTCTGAAAAACTCTGCATGAAAATCGTCTTGTGTGAGCTTCTTTTCCTCAACCAAAGGGAGAGCGATCATTAGGAAGTTACAATAATACTTCAAAATGTCACACTCATCATGAATGTGATGCTCTGCTGAGAGCTCAATGAAGTCCATGAGGTCCTGGCACATGCATTGTGTCCATGTCTCAACATCAGGGTACAGCTCCTCAAGCTCAGTTCAGAACTTGAACCATGATGCAGCCCTATAACTGGGCAGAGTCTTCCAGAAATTGTGCAAGGAATGGGATACATAGTGTAGAATGGTCTCCACTGTCTGCTTTTCCATTAACCCATTCCCGTCCACAAGATCTTCACGTTCACGCAAGAACTCAGACATGATCTTGTCATCTTTTCCTGAGAAATGGGGGAACACTGCGATTTGGCTGCAGGCATGGCCGCTAAACCTGAAGGAGCACTGTGAGACATGGTAGCAGCAGAAAAGTGAGGGAAAGAATGGGTCATATTGTGATGGTTGCACTGGCCCGTTGAAGGGGAGCAGTTGTGGGGGCTGGAGGTGGGGGCAGATATGCAGCAGGGGGGGAGGAATGAAGAGCAGGGGTCTTGGCCTTCATTTGGACGCATGGAAATGATGGTTTTGATGACTCTGGCAAAAGTGGGGAGTGAGATGGTTGGGGATTTGGGACAGCTGGGAATGTATTTGGTATTGGTAAGCTGGTTGCTCTCTGAGGAGGGGGAAGGAGAAGGAGATCAGGAATGGTCAGAGGGTGGCAGGGAATGAGCGGGTGAGTGTGAGCATGAGTGATTGGGGGATTGCCTGGGCTTAGATGAGTTTTCAGGCTGCTTAGAAGACTCCAAAGACTGGCCAGGGTTGGAGGCGGGTTGTTTGAGATCGGAGGAGGGTTGTGTAGAATTGGAGGATGGCTGTGTGAAATCTGCGGAAGGCTGTGTGGAATCTGCAGAAGGCTGTGTGGAATCTGCAGAAGGCTGTGTGGAATCTGCAGAAGGCTGTGTGGAATCTGCAGAAGGCTGTGTGGAATCTGCAGAAGGCTGTGTGGAATCTGCAGAAGGCTGTGTGGAATCTGCAGAAGGCTGTGTGGAATCTGCAGAAGGCTGCGTGGAATCTGAGGAGGGCTGCGTAGAATCTGCGAAAGGCTGTGTAGAACGGAAGTTGGGAGGTGGTTGGGGGTGTTTAGAGTGGGATTGGGATGTGCTGCAGGTGTAGGAGGTGGGCTGTGTGGATGGAGTGGCTTTGACAGTGGAATTGGTGGAGGAAGCTTCTCAAGCTTTGTGTTTTGAGGTGGATGGGGTGGTGAGAGAGCTGGGAGGATGGCCACTTTTGCTGTTTTTCAGGAGGAATTTTCCATCTTTGTTGCGCAGCTGTTGCAACTTTGGTGGCATAAAGGGGGGATGCCTTTGTCAAGAATGGCCTGGTTTTTAGACAGGCACAAAGTGAAAATGAGTAGAACAAGGCGAAAGTGAGGGAATGTCTACTGACTTCCCTCACAGTGGGCTCCAGATGACATATGCAATGATTGGCTGTGTGTGATCTGGGATGCAAGGTCAAAGTTTGAGCAATATCGGATGGGATTCAAGACAGCAGGGGTGATTGATTGATATTCAAAGCACAAGAGCTAGAGTATATATACATGACAGGCAAGCCACAAGACACAACGAGACAATAGAAGCATTACAATGGGAGAGATCACAATCAACGTGGATGCAAGTGTGGGTGTGGCAGTGTACATGCTCGAAAGTTGTTACATCCTTGCAGGGATGTAGGTTGCTTGACATGAGCCTGAAACAGTAATAGATGAGGGTTCAGCAGTTTAGAGATACAAGTGGACACATGTAACAGCAATCAAAGGTTCCTGTAGGTTCAAGGTAGTTCAGTGGTTCAGTGACTCGATGGTTCAATGAGGCTTTGCAGCCAAACAATGTAAGAGACAAGTGGAACAATAGGATTTGCAAGATAGAGACAAAGACAAAGCTGGGGTACAAGAGGATACAGGCTACGTCTTATATACCCTATAGTACAGGTAGGTGAGTTATGGTGTACGAGTTGTGTATGAGTCATTGCAATGGTACAGCCTTCAGGGCATAGTAAGGGGATCCTAGAAAGGAGTCATTGTATAGTAATATGAGTCAACAGTATTGAGTCAGAACAAAGGATAACTTAAACAGGGAACAATGGAGGGATGGGAAGGGGTAGGAGTGAGTTAACAGGGATGAGTAAAGAGGGAAAGTAAAAATGAACGTCCAAATGTGTTATGATCATGACAAAAGTGCATGCATGAGAGTCGTGTGGCAGAGCATGATCCAACTCCAGCAGGGGGGAAGGTAAGAGGTTACAGTAAGGTAGGTCTCATTAGAAACCTGCACCCCTCTAAACCCTAGGGTTTGGTTATGTAATCATTATGTAAGCCACCATGAGTGGAGATGCAAACAAAAAAAAAAGCCCCTTGTCTTGGATTGAGAGAAGTGTGGAGTCTTGCAGTGGGTCATGCTGACCTCTGCATGGAATAAAACATTGTATGGGTGTTCCTTAGGTATAGGTGTACATCTATTTCAAATTTCTAAGAGTGCAGAGCGGTGCTAAATGTTGAGGGAGGCAAAGAAGGGCTGTACTTGGGCACTGCTAACTCTGAAATCCAGGGCAAAAATCTCTGTTTACTGGTCCCCCAAGCTGTAGCTATATGTAACAGTAAACTGATATAATGATATAGGATTTGGTGACATCTTCAGCAGTTGAAGTGTGGTCAGAAATATGATGGCAGTAGAGAGCGACAGCATCCAAGTGCAAGCAATAGGAGCACTAACCATATTTAGAATTTGTTAGATGACTAAACAATGTGCACATGATTTTTTACATCACATGACGAAGCCACTGCTTTCATTCAAACTTTACAAGTTGGCTTTAATTGACGTTAAATGTCAAAATATTGTGTTTTAATGAAAAAAACTTATTTGTACCTCTTCTCACTCAAATGAAAATATTTTTCGAAATTAAAAAGACAGATTGGAAGTAAATCTTACTCCCATTAATACTGTCTGTTTACATTTTGACATTTGTGATGAGCGAGTGAGGAGAGGAGGGATGAAAAAACTAAGAAATGCTTACATCATGGGGTGCAGGTTCCTAATGAGACCTACCTTAGGTGACAGGGAACTGGTCCTTCAAGTGCCTCAGCAGCCTGACTCTCAGGACAAAGGAAACTCAAATACTAATGTGGGGGATTCTCTAACATGGGGTGAAAACAATCCAATGATTTATATCTTAGAAGTACACTGGTTTATGTGATGAGTGCTCACTGTTTATACGCAACAGCAAGGCTCAAGGTCACAAGGATCAGGGTGGCTGATGTCGAACCAAACAAGGAGTAGAACAAGGACAGGGAACTATGGACCACGAGTAGCAAAACAAGGATGAGGAACAACCCAATGGTGGGAAGCTGCTCTGAAGACAAGAAGGTACAAGTGGGGATGTCGCAAGTGGACAGTCTGAGGGACTGTCTGTTACATTGCTCCAGCTTATATACCTGAATACATGGTCTGTGCGTACTTTAGGGGAGGCCCAACTCCGCTCCACGGGTGGGCCCATGGAATACTCTGGAAGCGTTCTAAAGATAGCATGGAATGTGCTGGAAGGTTTCTAAGTATATCGTCCAATGGCATTAATCCCTGACAAGCTCCGCTCGTCAGGTGATTGATCAACAATCTTCGTTTACCGATCAACGGACTTTGTTTATCAATCAACAATCTTTTGTTGATTGATCAACAAACAAGTCATGTGAGGTCATCTGACCTTTCGCTTGGTAAGTCCCGGTTCCGGACCGGGTCTTTCTCGAATAGGAAGGAAAGGATTATCCAATCCTTTCGCGCGCGTCGTCTTGGCTAGTTCCACTAGTCCATTACTTCGTATTCCTGAGTTTGTGCGCGTGTTCCCTTGCGCATTCCTGGGTATTCCGGATAAGTCACGGACCGAGGCATAGGTTCGTGACAGTTTAAGTACAAAAGACAGTACCTAACTTAAAAGGGGAAAGACAAAAGGAGGGTTCATAAAAGTGATAAAAGCATATGACAGGGTAGGTGAAACAAGACAGGCTTGGGCAACAAGGTGGCATGAGGATAATCAAGATAAGAAATCTGCAGTTTCAGGCTCAGCCAGGGAGCTTGCCTTACAGTGGCAAAGATACTATGCAATCATTGTGCAACCAAGAAAATCCATGAGTTGTTGGTGGCGCTGGGCCATGGTAGGATTGCCAGGCAAAATTGGAAGTTGAAGAATCCCTGCCATGAGCTGGCAGCCATGAATGGCGAGCATCGATAGGGCACACTTCATTCTTGGGAGGTCATCCAGAAAATCTTGAGCATTGGGGGGGAACTGGAGGGGGGCATCATAAGATGCCACAGCATTACAGAGCTGCATTGGCAGCCGATCTAACCTGCAACACAGGTTAGCACCTCAGCAAGTTATTCAAAGGGTAAACACACACCTTTCTCGCATTTCGTCCATACAACCTAGTATCTCTTGTACAATGTTCCTGGCCAAAGCTGGGATATTGGGAATCAAGTTGACTTCCTGGGAGATGCCAGCAATGTGGTTGCTCATCATTAAATGTGAATAAAGCCTCAATGGACTTTGAAATTGGAAATGTCTTGTATGTATAATGAAAGATAATGGTCAGAAAAGATAGGAATATCATATATTATTATTGAAATTATTCTGTAAATTCAGGAAAAAATACCATCAGCCTTGTATGATTTGTTTAAAATATATGGTACATTTATGAAAATTATACAATATTTGGTAATTTTACCTGAATGAACAGCCCACTGTTTAGATTAGTAAATTTGGAAGATGTAACTAAGCTTATCAATTTCATCACTATGTCATTAAAATACAGTAAATTGTGTAATTTTGAGTAACTAGGTTTTTCCATCACATTTACCCCTTGAGTAACTTACCAGGGTGCTAACCTTTGTTGCAGCCAACAGTGGCTGCCAATGCAGCTCTACAATGCAACAGCATCCCTGGTAGCCCCTCTCAATTTCCCCCCAAACATTTAAGTTGATGAGCTCCCAAGAACAAAACAAGCACTATTGATGCTCAATGTTGTTGGTTGCCAACATGCAGCACACACTCTAGGACTTCCCACATTGCTAGCCAATACACCTGTGGCACAGCGTCACCAACAAATCATTGATTTCCTTGGATGTGCTATGAGCATAATGTGTGGTTGTAGTCATCAGGAAAAACCTAGTTACTTAAAATTACACAATTTACTGTATTTTAATGACATAGTGATGAAATTGATAAGCTTAGTTACATCTTCCAAATTTACTAATCTAAATGGTGGGCTGTTCATTCAGGTAAAATTACCAAATATTGTATAATTTTCATAAATGTACCATATATTTTAAACAAATCATACAAGGTTGATGGTATTTTTTCCTGAATTTACAGAATAATTTCAATAATAATATATGATATTCCTATCTTTTCTGACCATTATCTTTCATTATACATACAAGACATTTCCAATTTCAAAGTCCATTGAGGCTTTATTCACATTTAATGAAGTGATAATGGTAGATCTAGCTACTCTAAACATCCATACCATCTAAATCTATAAGCCTAAGAGCATTTTGCCAACTGCAAGAAGATAGTTCACCACTGAAATGTGGCAGTGAGTGGAAACTCAAGTGACAATGACAAAAGGATCTCATGAAACAAGTTTATACAGATCCAACATTAGTCTATGGTACACTGCTGGGTTCTTGCCACAAATCTCCTCCATAGTCATCAGATGTATGTTGTATGAGTCTTCATATGTGTTGGTGTTGAATTTGAGGTCAGATACTTGCTCATTGAGTAATGCATTATACGTGTTACGATCGTGGTCTGACTTAGACCCTTCACGCGATGGCAAGTAATGTGACTTAGCAAGATGCGTCAACACGCGAAGGTGTGACTATACCAAGGACACCTGAAAGTGCCTTCCTAAGGGAGCGAATGCGGGCGGACTTCTGAGAGAATAGAAGCCGAGTAGATTCGAGAATGGTACAAGAGAGTCAAGCTGTCGACCACAACAGTCGACAGCCACCTTATATCGTATCTTGACTGTACGCCTTCGTCAGCGATACAGCCACTACTACTAATGCTTTGGTAACGTCCACTAATACTAACGCCACTACTACATCATCAGTCATCGTACAGTAAGAACCATCAGTCATCGTACAGTAATAGTATCAGTAATCCACAACATGTTCATGAGTAAGTTTTGGGAGCGACTCGTCATCCCGCTTACGAAGGTCAACGATACCAAATCATGACAATACGCACTCAAAAGTGCATGCGTGAGATTTGTGCGGCTGAGAGCAGTGGGATATGCAGAGGGGTCAGAGGGGTGTCAGCAGCCGAGGGAAAAGGGGCAAAGATGGATGGTGAGTTGTGGAAGGAAGAGTCAGGGAATGTGAAATAGGAGGGAGGAAGGAACGAGTTAGATCTTGAAGGGGGAGAAGTGGGAGATGGCAAGCTAATTGATTCAGGTTGTCTTCACTGAGACCTAACCCAAGATCGCTATTAGCAGCAAAGTTCTCACTGAGATGGCGCAAGATGGAGGGGAAAGTTTGACTACTTCATTGGCCCAATTTGTTAGTCCTTAAATACATTTCAAACTGTACCTAAGAATAAATGATGTTGAAAGCGAGCTTTGTGAGGGAAGGATAAAAGTGGGCAAAAGGGAATCGAAAGGTTCACGGAAAGGGGGTCTTGACTGGTGAAAACACGAGGCAGATAGCAAAAGTAGGGGGTTCGGGAATATGGGGAACGTGGCCGAGTAAGGGCGACAAGGGGTGCCATGAGGCTCTGATAGCCATCTTGGGGTTAATGAAGGCTAACTGTTGGCAGTGGAAGACAGAAGGGGAAAGGATTAATGAATGACTTTGTTGGGCACAATGAGGGGGAAGATAAGAAAGATACAAGGCTGTGAGTCGAGCACATGACATTTTGGACTCAATGCATTTGTGGGTGTTACAGCATGTACCTGTTGGGGGTTATCAGTTTGGAGCACAATCTGAAGGAGTGGACTTGCCACCACAGCCACAATTGCCACCACAGCACATGGAAGCTCTGGCTCTCCTGCAGATGGACTGGTTTTGATTGAAGATGTGAATGATGTTGGATTCCTTTGTGCAAGGCTTGGGCTTCACCTACACTTGAAAAATGCCTCACAGATGGTCTGTATAAGGACCAGGTGATGAAACGGCTTTGCAGGATTAATACCCTGAAAAGAAATCAACCAAGTGTAAGCCACCAGAATATTGATTATGAATGAACATCTTCTCACAGCTCAAAGATGAAGATGTCATTGGTGAGAAGTCTTGCAACTTGGACTTCTTGTTCCGTCTTGCCATACTTGAGGTCATACCTGTGAGCAACATATACAGATGCAATACACTTGATATTTGTCTGGTAGAGTGAAACATGTGTGAGGAGCTAAAGTCATTTCAAGGTTAGTTGTCATAATAAGGGTCACAATCCAAACATACCAAGTCAGACACTGTCCTTTGAAGGACAGGGTCCGTCTGCACCCACCATCTATACTCCCCTCTATCCACTTTAGTGGCAGCCTCAACTATGATACAGGTAAGGCAGTCAGTCTGGGCATCTACAGGTATGTACCTGTGCTTGAATGCTAAGTCACGGGTCAGATATCTGATTGTGTCCTTAATGATATCCTTCAACTCCACAGGCTGCATGTTGATGCAAATATTGCATTGGCCTGCTCCAGGTGCAAAGTAAGGTGCACATTTCCAGCCTCAATTATGTGGTCCAAAGAAGCTGGGGCAGATTGGATCAAGTTCTTCCTCATCGCTCTTGTCATCATCCTTGACATCATTCTCTCCAATATCGAGGAGTTCTTCCCATTGTGAATGAGTGTGGTGTGTGAGCTCTCTCTGTGAAGTGTGTTACTTTGAGAGAATCCTATGTTATGAGCACATACCCTGTGTTGAGTCAGCTCCACTTTGATCTCATCTGTGAGTGTGCCAGCTTCTGAATCTGAATGCTCAGGGCTATATCCTGCATTGTAGCCAGCTTCCTGTGCTCTGTCTGCACGATGAGTTGACCTGTCACAATGGGTGTGTTGGTGTGGTCACTGAGTTGGAGTTCCCCAGATGGTAGTTCCATCCCATTGGACAGTCTAAAAATTGATGGATTCTCAACAGAATCCTAATGTAGTTACCTCATTGTTGAACATCTGAGCTATCTCATTGTTGTTGAGGGAGAGGAGGTCTTCATCAGGGCTTTCCATATCCTGAGATGATTGCAGCTCATCCTCTTGCAACAATTGATCACTTGAGGCCTGGCAAAGGGCCCTTTTCCTGTGTGCCAAGAGTGGCTGGTCTTTGCAAGTGCCATCTTTGTTGGACCCAGGTGGTTGAGCATGCTGACAAGGTACCACCTCACCTATGTATTGACTCATCAGAAGTACTGCCTAACATCAAGGCAATGTAACAGTTCAATTACCAGACATCAATCTGCATCTTTTTTTTGCAGGCTTGGCAGGAATTTTCTGACTGTTTGGAATGAAGGCCAAACTCTTCAGGTAGGACCTAGGCTTCAACTGACACCATGTAGCATCATGCAGTGCCTTTGTCTTTGAGACATGAGAGGCTAGGTTTCTAATGTCAGAATATCTTCCACAATTTACAACAAAACACTTGCAGTGTGTACCCAGACTGGCTGAGATGGTAACCTGATCAACAGGCTCAGACAAGGAGGGCATCTTTGGAGATGTGAATGGATGCCTTGGGTTCCTCCACCAGGGAGGGAGTGAGAAAGAGTGGTGGTAGCTGGGTGGTTGTGGTCATCCAATCAGTCCTACCTTTTTGTGCAGTAGCACAAGACAATGGGGCCCAAATGGTGCTTATTTCAGGTTTGTGCAGCAATCAACAGTTGCCATGGATGTGAAGTTCACATCAGCTTCAGGGAGGGTGGATAATAGTATATGCAACTTACCTTGACATTCAACTACCATGGCCCAGTGTAAAGGATGTGGCTGAGAAGGACTGAAGAGGAGTGATATACTCCACCATTGTCACAGGAGCTGCAATCCATGGTGCAAAGCATACCTTGCACAATTGAGGTCTGCAGAAATGGTCAGTGGAAGACCCAGATACACCATACCTCAAAGTAGGCAAGGTGGGTGTATGCCTACACCCAATCCTGCATCTAAGTATCCACTGACACTGACACTGAACATTTCTTCAGCTACTACAGATGGACAAACATTCTCTGAAGACTTACTGATACCAACACTGAACATTTCTCCAGCTGCTCTGGATCCAGAGGTGCTGTCCAACAGCCTCAGAGATGAATACGCAGATCAAGACAACAACATGGTGGATTTTGATCTACAAGATGTTATCAGCAGCAATACAGTGGAAGCTATTGATGAAGCAGCTTACTTAAATGCAGATGACGACACAGAGGACAAAGACAATTTGATTGCAGGTCATGATGCCCAAGACAAGAATGCAATGGAGCATTGGTGTTCAAGGTGTCCAAGTCCTGTAGCAGTCCCCTGTCCCAATCCCATGACTATGGACATGGACATCAGCCACACCAGTGAAGACAAAGATCTTCCCCAGGTCAACGACCCACTACCAAACCCAGGGGAAGTCAAATTGGACCTTGAGGAACATCCGATTGTAACCATATATCCTGGAGGAATGGCTGGGATCATCCATTCAAAGGCCAAACTGAGTGAGAACAAACAATATGCCTTGAAGATTGGCAGCCAATCTGAAGCCAATATTTACACACCATTTGCATCAGCATTGGAATGGGAGGTTGCAAGGTGGGCAAAGATATGAGGCCCAACTTCAACTTCATTCTCAGAGCTGATGGTGATTGAGGGGGTAAGTTGTCATTGTCGCTGCAGGCAATTGTCTTGATATTGATCAGGTTCAAGATTGATGAGCACCTGGGGCTTTCATTCAAAAATGCATGGGAGCTGAATCAAATGATCAATACTCACCTCCCTGGGCAACCACCCATCCAACAAAGAGAAATCCTAGTTGGCAATGGAGTATGCAAGGTATACTTCCAAGATATACTGCAGTGTATCCACACACTGTTTGGGAACCCAGATTTTGAGCCACACCTTATATTTGCACCTGAGGAGCACTATGCCAATGAAGATAAACAGAGAGGAAGTACCACAACATGCATACAGGGTCATGGTGGTGGAAGATGCAGGTGAGTCATGGCATGTGACATGGCCATGCTGAGACCTTGCTGACACAATGGCAGGCTGTGGTGGAAAAGGACACACCAAGGGCCACTATAGTTCCTGTCCTCATTTCAACAGACAAGATGCAGCTCACAACTTTTCAAAACAAGAGTGCCTACCATATTTACATGACAATTGGGAACATTCCCAAGACTATATGACATAAGACATCCTCACATGCCTATCTCCTGCTTGGGTATCTCCCCATGACCAAATTGGAGCAAGAGATGAACAAGGCCAAGAGGAAGCAGTTGATGGCCAATCTGTATCATGCCTGCATGTGACGCATTCTTGAGCCTCTCATTAGTGCAGGGAAGGATGGAGAGTTCATGTCCACAGCTGCCAGTGATGTCCACCAAACACACCCCATCCTTGCCAGCTTCATTGGCAATTACCCTGAGCAGGTATTGACCACCTGCACACTCACAGGTGACTGCCCCAGGTGTGGCACAACTAATGACAATCTTGGTGACTTCAGACCCAGCAATGTGCATGACACTCACAGCCTGGATGAAGCACTCTCTGTGCTCAACTCATTCCACCTTGACCCAGCACAATTCCTTCAAGCATCATCTCAAGTCTGCACCAAGCCAGTGCCCCATCCATTTTGGCTAGATCTTCCACACACAAATATATATTGATTGATCACTCCTGACATACTTCACCAGCTCTACCAAGGCATTGTCAAGCTCCTCAAAATGTGGATCCTTAGCACCTGTGACCCTGCCAAAATCAATGCACAATGTTGTAAGGGCAGCTTGGCCTTTGGGCTTGTAACCTTCCATTTTCATCCAATCTTGGTCCAGCCAGCTACCTTCCCATCTCAGCTCCTTATCAGTCCCTCATGTACTCTTTTCATCTTGCCCCCATCCTGCTGTTCACTGCCTCTCTCCAACACAATCTTTCTCCAACTTTTCAAACACCTATCATTGTCTGCTAGTCCAAGAATGAGCAGCGGATCCTTCCCAGTTGCTAACTGCAACATTGTCAACCTTCTGTCTTGTTTCACCTCATTCCAGCCTCGTTTCTCCATTGTCCTGCATCATCCAAATGTTTTTTAATCATTTCAACCTTCCTTCTGTGCTCTAGCAGCACCACTTGTATCATCTGTGTTGGCTGATTAACATTGCACCCTTATCCATGGTCTTGCTCAATTGTCCCCATGTCACACTCTCAGTCTTGGGCATAGGCACACCCATCTTTCTTTTATTTTCCTTACTTTTTCTGACCATTCTACTGTACTGTTAGTGTGCAACAACTATGTCATTGTCATCATTTACTCAGCCTCATCCCCACTTCACCGAACTGTCACCTTTGTTTTGGATCCATGTTTTGTACTTCATGTTTACCACATGTTGACATATGTCAACTCCCTCATCTCATAGGACCATTTGTTCACTTTCCACCCCACCTTACATTCATCCCTCACAACTTTTGACTTGGATATTTTTCAACTACATTTTGACCTTAGTACAGCTCACATGTATATAAGGGTTTGCATCATATTCAATCAAGTTGTTGAATTCCCCCAATTCTTCCTTTCTGAGTGCCTTTGCTGTGACTTTGCAATCTCTCAGGTCAAGTCTTAATCAAAGACACCTGAATCATTGTTAATTCACTTCTCTCTCTTGTCTCCTTCAAAATTGACTCTCTATTCTCTTCATAACTCATGTTGTGTACTGCTGATCTTTTACTTCTCTTTAGTATACTCTTGAGTGTCAGCTTGTCTACCAAAGACAATGCTCCAGGTTCATGCTTTAGCCAGCTCTCAGCTTGCACACATATTCTTGGTCCCTCTCAGTCTCATCTCCACCCTCTGCCCACAAATTCTCATGCATGCACTCTCAAGCATGTACAATGTTGTCAACTACCCCCCAATCACCATATCCACCTCTTCATGAAGGGCATAAGTAGTCTATCACACGTCACTGGCCAAGAACATGATCAGATTTGCCAGTTCTTCTTAGGAATTCTCATCAGTATCTGGTTACCCAACAACCTTTCCAACTCCTGCTTCCTCCAATCTGCACGCACAATTCTTGACTTCCTATATCTTGCCCAGTATCCTATCCACACCAACACAACCCTTCAACTTCTGACGGAATCCCTCACTCACTTTCATGCCAATAACAGAATATTTATCAACCTCAGTATTTGCTCCCACTTCAATTTACCTAAACTTCACTTTATGTCACATTATGTAGAATTAATCAGGGAGTTCAGGACTACTGACAACTAGGTGTCATCATTGCCGACCCAAACCTTGCTTGGACGAGAATGTAGTTAATTGAGGTGTCATTCATCATCATTGAATATGTGTTACAAATATACCAGAGTTTAACCAACTTGTAGGTGGTTTGCAAACAGAACATGTCATGTACAGCATTTTAATAAGTCCTTTCGAGCTAACACAGATGTCCTTTGCTGTGCAGTCGTAACCATGTGTGGCTAGTCGTGCACATGTTCTTTTCCCTTGTTTTGTGTGACATCTCCGGAGGTGTCTATGGAAGAGGACGTCAAATGTGCATCTCAACCTGATGTCAGTGAATGTGCTGTAGCTGTCAGTGTAATGTCAATCGGTGTCTCCCACATGAATTCTCTTGCAATGTGTGCAGAGCAGACCTTGGAGACAATGAATGCGGATGGTGATGCTGTTCCCATGGTGAGCGTATGAGACCTGGGTGGTTTCATGAGCAAGGACAAAGGAAGGAAAGAGAAGCTGCTGATGAGGAGAGGACCAATGGTGAAAGAGCAAAAATCGCAATGTTTGAGTTGGTTATGATCAAAAAATGTGTAAGGTCAGTTCTGACACAAGCAGGGGGAGAAATCAGCAACAGTGTGAGACGAGGGAAGAAGAAATGCACGAACCAAGTGTGAATCACAGATTAAAACATTCCAACGAACGTTGTCGTCGCTTTGGGCAGTGAGGAAAAAGACAGACTCTGATACCATGCTTTGTGGACTGACTGCAAGCACGTGACCACAAACAGCAGCGATGTTGCTGCGAAGGCGAGAAAGAGAGAGAACTGTGTCTTTTGCCATGAAGGAATTGCAATTTGACAGTATCAGTGTAGCATTTCCACCAAACGCTGATCCGACTTGGATCCGACGACTTCCTTCAATCAAACGATGAGCTAAGCGCATGGCTTACAACTCAACAAGAACTCGTGAAGGGCGATAAACCAGAAAAGGTCCCCTTGGTAAGGCCTAACAAGGTGATGACTTTGACACACAAGTTGGCAACAAGATGAGATACTAGTCACACAGACCAATGACTCTGCTATAAGAATGCTTTGAATAGAACCTGAGAGGAATACAGGTGGAAGTCCAAAACAACTAAGCTAACGACTACTGGCGAAACCTGCCTAGTATATATAGTACTTTCAAGCTAGCTTTAAAACTGAGCTCAAACTATAGTAACACGACCTATGACCTTATCTGCCAATAGGAATTGTCCATCAAGCCACAGGGGCTTATCATGAAACATACAGTACATGAGGCATAAGGCCCCACATGAGTCAGAGATAACACGACCATGAGTCAGAGATAAGAACAACACATGACTCACAAATGACATCATAGAACAATAGAATAATAGAGAACAAAGATAACAAATGTCAGGGCGCAATACCAGCGCATCAGAACCTGTTCCATCAGAACTTGAACCACAAAAGGGAATGTCTAGACCTTCAGCTATCAGGAATCGCCTCTGACCTCATGCCTACCATGGCCCTTCCAGAACCTTCCATAATCTTCCATTCTTGATACAACACCAAAGTCCCCTGAGTTATGGCTTAGGTCAGATACATACTGTGACCTGGGACTAGACCTCCTCTTCTATACGTGACATCTTCTTCGGCCTCTCGGGAATCTCGCATCCGAGGAATCGTTACATAATACCAAACCTTCCATCCTTGAAGTCCCATGACTTATGGGTTAGACCAGATACGAGGCATGATCTGGGACTTTCACGTGATATGATCACGTGACCTTCATCCTTCCTGTAATACTTGTGCCAGTGTCTGCGGTCGACGGGTGGATGATCATTCCACTCATGTAACGTCCCGGGTCATAGTGAGTATCTGACCTAACCCATAAGCGATGGGACGTGATCTAAGGGGACGCTTACTGTACCATTACATGACTGATGCTGTGTTACCTGACCGCTGACTGATGACTGGATTACTGTACGATTACTGACGGATGACTGAGAAGTTACGAATAGCTGACATATCACCAGTGGACGATTACTAGCAGATAGTAGTAGTGGCGGTCTCGCTGACGAAGGCGGATCGCGCGTTAGTGTTATAAGGAAGCTATCGACTGATGTAGTCGATAGCTTGGATTTCTTGTACAGTTCTCTACTTGCTATCCAAAGCCGTGCATTCTCTCTCTCTCTCTCTTCGTCCTTCGGGACCGCGTATCAAGATCAACAGAAGTATTAACTCCGCCTTCGCGCGTTGAGGCGTCACTCAGTCTTCGTACTTGAGTCAGACCTTTTGCTGAGTCACCGCGTTCACTCTACGTTGCCTAAGTCAGGCTCACGTGCCACTTGCACGTAACATTAAATCCAAGCTCCACTAAACCGAACGCCGTGGCAACCCTCAATACCAAAGACGGCTGGGACTTCGTTCCCTATCACATCGACGCAAGAGTGCGAGACGCACCTACTCAATACATCGTAGGACGAGTAAGGTGGCGACACGTTCCAGATACCAGAAGGACTGAAGAAAACAACACCGGATACTACGCGGAAGCAGCAACAGCACAGCGCTTCCACCCAGTAGTGTTCAACAGAGAACGCTGCTGTTGGGTCGAACTCAGGTGGAGTAACACCAACAGTTATTTCGAGGCAACGCGACCAGCCGCCGACGATCTAAACATCAACATACCATTGGTCAACGCGCGACCAATCGACCAACAAGGGCCCATAGACGGCCAAGAAGACAGCCTTGAATCAGAACCACCAAGGACCGAATTCCAACTACGAGTAGCAACACCAGCAGTATCAAGCCACACCAGCGAACGATCGCCAACCCCGCACAGTGAAGCAGCAGAACCAGAAGAAATCGCGGTACAATCGCCAGAAGTAGACGCACTAGCCGCACAAACAGCTGAGTTACATATCCCCGAACCAATCAGGGGAATGCCATATAGCTACATGACTACTCAAACAGAAGTGTCACCGCCTCGGCTCGTCATTAACGAGCAAACGGGTCATGTACAACAACTACAGCCAGAAGATGTACAAGCAGTCAATCGAGCAATGGGACCAGATGTACCCGACGCACCAAGTATTCCCGAACATGACATGTTTTACGAGTTCCGACTCAATCGAAACCGAGTACCATCGCCCGAAAACAGACCATTCCCACCCAGGGGACCTTCAGGAGGAGGAGGAGGAGCGCCCAACGGTGGATGGCCACAAGGAGGAGGAGGAGGAGGACCACCTCCAGGAGGACCACCTCCAGCAGGACCACCGCCAGCAGGACCACCTCCAGGAGGGCCAGCAATAGCCAATCAAAACGGGAACGATAAGTTCATCGGTAACCCACCACCAACATTCACAGGAGCAAGATCACAAGCAGAGGTGTTTATCCTCCAATGGGAGGTCTACGCAGGCGTCAACGCCAACCATTCAGCCATGAGGAACAAGTACCAAAAAGCTATGTTGTTCCTCACATACATACAGGGGAACGCGGTTAACCAGTGGGTAATGTCCGCAAGCCGATGGCTCGTCAATGAGGTAGCCACGGGAACGAACCAATTCGACAACAGGTTGTGGGAAAATCTCCTCAACGCATTTCAAAGGCAATTCGGCGACGTTCTTAGCAAAGAACGAGCCCAAGCCCAGCTCGACGCTGGCATACACATGAAGGACGGGAAGATTGACGACTACATCGCCCAGTTTGAACAACTGGTTCGACACGCGGGGTACAATATCAATGCCGAGCAAACTCTCAAGTATTTCACAAAGGGGCTACCAAGAGCGTTGTACGAAACCATGTACCAACACGACGACCCCCGGAACTATGAAGAATGGAGGGAATCCGCCTTGAAAAGGCAACAAAAATGGATTCACATGCAAACGGTCAGGGGAAACCTTGACGCGTTCAAACCAGGACGAACGACAGGAGGAGCCTTAGCTAAGTTGCTCGCTCCACTTAATGACGATAGGATGGACACATCAGCAGATCGTGTACGAGGACGACTGGCAGGAGCAGAAGAAGTTATAGCGAATCACCCCAGGAACACCAGACCACCGTTCGTACCACGGGGGGGATTCATTCAAAGACAATTCAGACGAGATCATAGTCAAACGCAGTGTTACAACTGCCAAAAGATGGGCCACATCAGTCGCGACTGCAGACAACCTCGCAGGCGTCGCGACACACAAGTACGCACCACCGAGGCCAATACAGAAGCCACACAAACCAAAGAAGAAAAGGCGGCGGAATGGCTACGAGGCGTAGCAGGAGACGACGAGGAGGTCAAGGACCTGGTCCTACAACAACTGATGGGACAGGATTTTGGAAGCGCCTGAACCCGGCGGCCTGGGTGAGGGCAATAAATTGTAACTCTGTGTACATTATGCGCTACCGTTCTATGCGAGTACCAGTGTCGATTCGTGCAAGTTACAATATGGCCGACATCAAAGCGTTAGTGGACTCTGGAGCCACCGACAACTTTATCCATCCACAATTCGTCAAACGAATGGGATTGGGACAACGGGCACTAGATAAGCCCAAAAACATTTACAACATCGACGATACCACTAATAAAGCAGGGCAGATCACACACTACCTTATGCTCAATGTGGAGACAGGAGGAACAAAGAAGGAAATGCGATTCCTCATCACGGACATAGGAAAAGAGGACTTATTGTTGGGATATCCCTGGCTTGCAACTTACGAGCCAAGATTTAGCTGGCGACACGCCACTATTGACGAAAAACAGCTCCCAATAGTACTACGATCAATCAACCCAAACGACAGAAGAGCGGTACTGGCAAGACTGCTCCAAGAAGAAAGTAACGACGCGCAGGTATCGCGAATGTTCACCAGGGAAGACAAAGAGCAAATCACGACCGAACTAGAAGAGCAGGTATACGGACGAAGATCGGCAGTTGAGCTTGCCATCGACGCCAAACAATACACCAAAATGGTCAACATACCAAAAGAATACCAACAATACGCAAAGGTATTCGGAGAAGAAGAAGCGAAACGGTTCCCGCCGAAAAGGAATTGCGATCACGCGATCGAATTCAAAAAGGGAGCACCAGAAGCCATTGACTGCAAAGTATACCCAATGACAAGGGTTGAAGACGCAGCATTGGATGACTTCATTGACGAACAGATAGAAAAGGGATATATTCGTCCCTCAAAGTCCCCGTACGCATCGTCATTTTTCTTTATCAAAAAGAAGGACGGAAAGCTACGACCCGTACAGGACTACCGAAAAATCAACGAATGGACGATACGGAACCAGTACCCGTTGCCCCTCATCAACGATCTCATCAAAGATCTCGGTGGGGCACAAATCTTCAGCAAATTAGACGTTCGACAAGGGTACAACAACATACGAATCAAGGAGGGAGACGAACACAAAGCAGCGTTTAAAACACGCCGTGGACTTTTTGAACCAACCGTCATGTACTTTGGACTGTGCAACTCACCCGCTACATTCCAGAGCTTCATGAACGAGATCTACTGCCCCACCATAGCAAAACATGAAGCTTGGGAACAACAATACGAGTTTACATGGACGACATCGCATAGCCACAACACGCCAGCAGAACGCCGCAACAAACACCAAGAAGCAGTCTGTGACGTTCTTGCCGTCGCTCAAAAACACGACCTCTTCTTCAAACCAGAAAAATGTACTTTCAACGCGTCCAGCATTGATTACCTGGGGGTAATCCTTGAAGAGGGGGTAACAGTATGGACCCCGTCAAAATTTCGGGCGTTCGCGACTGGCAATCTCCATCATCGGTAAAGGACGTACGATCTTTTCTTGGTTTCTGCAATTTCTACCGGCAATTTATCAAAGGATTTGCCGCTATTGCCAAACCATTGAACGAGCTAACACGCAAAGACGAACCATGGGAATGGAAGAACGACAACAAACAGCGTTTGATACGCTCAAAAGAAGAGTCACCGAGGAACCTATCCTCGCACACGCGGATCAAAATCAACAATTCGACCTAGAGGTCGATGCATCTGGATTCGCGGTGGGAGCGGTACTACTACAAAGAAACAAGACGGGAAACGACACCCGGTGGATACTACTCAGCAACGCTCAACGCAGCAGAGCGCAACTACGATATCTATAACCTCGAACTACTAGCCATAGTAAAGGCGCTGCGAAACTGGAGACATCTACTTGCAGGTCACCCCACAAAGTACGCATATTCTCAGACCATCTTAACCTCCGATACTGGCGAGATCCCCAGAAGATCAGTCGAAGAATAGCAAGGGAAGTCTTGGAACTAGCAGAGTACAACTTCGAAATACACCACGTAAAGGGGACCGCCAATGGAAGAGCGGATGCCCTATCAAGACGACCTGACTATGACCAAGGGGAGAAAGACAACGAAGATGTTACGGTACTACCAAACGAACTGTTTGTACGAACCGTCAAAACCACAAGGCCACAAGACGAACAAAGAATACGCAAGTGGGTGGACCCACACAAGTTGGCCAAGGCCGACGGACTATGGTGGTATCAAGGACAGAGATTGGTTGTCACGGGGGGACTAGACGAGATCAGAGAAGTAATCCGCACACATCATGATCTCCCAATTCATGGACACCCAGGAATAAACCGACTACGCAATTGGTAGAACGACAATACTGGTGGCCAACAATGAAAAATGACATCGCGGATTATGTCAAAGGGTGCGCCGACTGTCAACGATGCAAAGTCAATACACAGAAGACGAAAGCTCCGTTGCAACCACTATTCCCAAAACCAGAAGCGACACCGTTCGAAGTGGTGGCGATAGATTTCATCACCAAACTCCCCAAGTCGAGAGGATACGACTCCATCCTGACAATCACTGACCATGATTGTTCAAAGGCGTCCATATTTATACCATGTGTCGAGGAAATATCGGGAGAAGAGACCGCAATTTTATACGCCAAGTATGTGGTAGCAAGATTTGGACTACCAACGAAGATCATCAGCGACCGTGATCCCCGGTTCGCGTCCAAGTTCATGAGAGAACTATGTCGAATCCTGGGGATCCAACAAAACATTTCGACGGCCTACCATCCCCGCACCGACGGACAATCGGAACGCAACAACCAGTGGCTGGAGCAATACCTCCGGTTCTGGGTCAATGAAAGACAGGACAACTGGGCGGAATACCTAGCGCTGGCAGAATTTGCACACAACAACTGGACCAATGAGTCCACACGCGAGTCACCATTCAAATTACTGATGGGATACCACCCACGGACTGATTGGACAGATCAGCTGTCACCGATACCACGAGTCGAGGCAAGGCTGAAACAATTGAAAGAGATAAGACAACAAGCTCAAGGACAAATGAAGAAGGCGCAACAGTCATGGATTAGAAATCGTGACACACCAAGGTACCAGATAGGAGACAAGGTTTGGCTCGAGGGACGTCATCTACGCACTAATCAGCCAACCACGAAGCTTGCGCCCAGACGACATGGCCCGTTCGCGATCACTCAGGTGATGTCACCCGTCAACTATCGGCTGAAACTTCCCACACAGTGGAGCATCCATGACGTGTTTCACACCGATCTTCTCACACCATACAAAGAAACGGCGACTCATGGCCTCAACTATCAGCGCCCACCACCAGAGCTGATTGATAACGTGGAAGAATACGAGGTCGAAAGAGTACTAGACTCTAGAAGAAGGGGCCGAGGGCGCAAGTTGCAATACCTGATCAAGTGGAAGGGGTACGCCGACTCGGATAACCAGTGGGTCCCGTGGGACGACGTCCATGCGGACGAAGAGATAAGGAAGTACAAACAAGCCAATCCAAACGCTGAGACTCACATAAAAGCAGTCTCAACAGGACATGAACCTTCCAACCCATCTCATAATATGTCTCATGTCCCTCTCACCATTATCAACATTGACGAGCTCCCCTACATCAACACCCTCACCACCTACGACGACAACAACAATGTGGACGACCCACTCTGTTCCGCCGTCGAACATGTCAGAGCAAACGCAGCCAGAGAACAAGAAGAGCGAGACCTGGCCGAGGCTCGCCGGCGATTTCCCACACCCGCAAGCGGAAGAGTGGAGGAAGATGAGGAGGGACTACGGGCTGTTGAAGGAGGTTATGACCTCCTGGCGGCTGGACCAAGTAACGAAGATGACGCCGCAGGAGAGGAGGATGAGGATACAGAGGTTAACACGGCAAGTATCGCTCAGCCCTCCACCGCCGTCACGTCCTCCACCGCTGTCGATCGATACGACAGTGACGAGTCCTCCGACGGCTCGTACCACGACGCCAACGTTATCTGCACTCGATGCGAAAATCCCCAAGACTATTGCCACTGCGCACCCTGCGCGTGCCCCCTCGACTCCAACACGAAGAAGAAATCGACAACATTACCATCGAAGCCATGGATGACGAAGGAGGAGCACCTCCGATTGCTGTCATCTACGGCCCGACTGCGGAGGAAGGATACGCCATGCGAGGGCTCCCATCATACGCCGAGGCACGAGACGCCTCACCCATCAATACGCGCCGAGCGAATGCGCCGAGGCGTCCTCAACGTCCCCTATCGCCCACTCCCAACGGGTTCGTCCTCAATAACGGGATGAACTGGGTGCCGATGGTAATCGAGCACGAGGGACGTCGCATCCCCGCTCGATACGTGCGGGTACGGATGTGCGACAACCCGGAGGTCTTCGGGACCATGGGGCGCCACTCGCCTACCTATCGCGGAGAGATCCACGCAGAACCCTGTCGAGACATGGGGCCCGCCGCTGAGTATTCCAGAGAGGATTTGCAATACTTAGGAGCTGACTTCCGAGGACGGCGCCAGGTTGACGAGGCCCTCGCTCGGCTGGGGGACATTTCCCTAGCAGCCGAGGTGCGGCGTTACCGCGCGTCTCAGGAAGTCATCAAGGAGCTCGAAGTGGCCATCAAGCGGCTCGAGGACGATATCTTCGTCCATGTCGACCGCGCGCGCCACTCAGCGAAGCGGCTAGGAAGAGCCCACGCGATCCTCAGGGTGAGAGATGAACACGAGACCGATGTAGGGCTCACTGCCGTACCTAATTGGGTAGTGGAGCGAGGGCGCTCACCCTTGTGAAGGGGGTGATGTAACGTCCCGGGTCATAGCGAGTATCTGACCTAACCCATAAGCGATGGGACGTGATCTAGGAGGATGCTTACTGTACCATTACATGACTGATGCTGTGTTCTCTGACTGCTGACTGACGACTGGATTACTGTACGATTACCGATAGGATGACTGAGAGGTTACGAGTAGCTGACATATCACCCGTGGACGATTACTAGCAGGTTACGAGTAGCTGACGTATCACCCGTGGACGATTACTAGCAGATAGTAGTAGTGGCGGTCTCGCTGACGAAGGCGGATCGCGCGTTAGTGTTATAAGGAAGCTATCGACTGGTGTAGTCGATAGCTTGGATTTCTTGTACAGTTCTTTACTTGCTATCCAAAGCCGTGCCTTCTCTCTTCTCTCTTCGTCCTTCGGGGGCCGTGTATCAAGATCGACAGAAGCATTAACTCCGCCTTTGCGCGTTGAGACGTCACTCAGTCTTTGTACTTGAGTAAGACCACTGCTGAGTCACCGCGTTCACTCTACGTTGCCTAAGTCAGGCTCACGTGCTGCTTGCACGTAACAAATACCACGAGTCGAGACAAGACTGAAACAATTGAAAGAGATAAGACAACAAGCGCAAGGACAAATGAAGAGGGCGCAACAGTCATGGATTAAAAATCGTGACACACCAAGGTACCAGGTAGGAGATAAGGTCTGGCTCGAGGGACGTCATCTACGCACCAACCAGCCAACCACGAAGCTTGCGCCCAGACGACATGGCCCGTTCGCCATCACTCAGGTGATGTCGCCTGTCAATTATCGGATAGAACTTCCCACGCAGTGGAGCATCCACAATGTGTTTCACACAGATCTTCTCACACCTTACAAAGAGACGGTGACTCATGGCACCAATTATCAACGCCCACCACCAGAGTTGATCGATAACGTGGAAGAATACGAGGTCGAAAGAGTACTAGACTCCAGGAGAAGGGGGCGAGGGCGCAAGCTACAATACCTAATCAAGTGGAAAGGGTACGCCGACTCAGACAACCAATGGGTCCCATGGGACGATGTACATGCAGACGAGGAGATAAGGAAGTACAAACAAGTCAATCCAACCGCTGAGACTCACATAAAAGCAGTCTCAACAAAGGACGAATCTTCCAACACCTCTCACAATATGTCCTATGTCCCACTCACCATTGTCGCCATTGACGAGATCCCCTACATCAACACCCTCACCACCTACGACAACAACAACAACGTGGACGACCCCCTCTGCTCAGCAGTCGAGCATGTCAGGGCAGCAGCAGAACGAGAACAAGAAGAGCGAGACCTGGCCGAGGCTCGCAGGCGATTTCCCACACCCGCAAGCGGAAGAGTGGAGGAAGATGAGGAGGGACTACGGGCTGCTGAAGGAGGTCATGACCTCTTGGCGGCTGGACCAAGTAACGAAGATGACGCCGCAGGAGAGACGGATGAGGATACAGAGGTTGACGCGGCAAGTATCGTCCAGCCCTCCACCGCCTTCACCTCCACTACCGCCGTCGATCAATACAGCGACGAGTCTTCCGACAGATCATACCACGACGCCAATGTTATCTGCACCAGATGCGATAACCCTCAAGACTACTGCCATTGCGCGCCCATGCGCATCCCCCCTCGAGTCACCCGAACAGAAGAAGAAGAAGACGTCGACATCACCGACGTTACCAACGAAGCCGTGGATGACGAAGGAAGAGCACCTCCGGTTGCTGTCGTCTACGGCCAGACTGCGGCGGAGGGATACGCCATGCGAGGACTCCCAACATACGCCGAGGCACGCGATGCCTCACCCATCAATACGCGCCAAGCGGATGCGCCGAGGCGCTCTCACCGTGCCCTATCGCCTACTCCCGGCGGATTCGTCCTCAACAATGGGATGAATTGGGTGCCGATGGTGATCGAGCACGAGGGACGTCGCATCCCCGCCCGGTATGTGCGAGTACGGATGTGCGACAACCCAGAGGTCTTCGGCACCATGGGGCGCCATTCGCCCACCTACCAAGGGGAGATCCACGCAGAACCATGTCGTGATATGGGGCCCGCCGCTGAGTACTCTCGTGAGGACTTGCAGTATTTAGGAGCTGACTTCCGGGGACGGCGCCAGGTTGACGAGGCCCTCGCTCAGCTAGGGGACATTTCCCTGGCAGCCGAGGTGAGGCGCTACCGCGCGTCCCAGGAGGTCATCAAGGAGCTCGAGGCAGCGATCAAGCGGCTCGAGGACGATATCTTCGTCCATGTCGACCGTGCGCGCCACTCGGCCAAGCGGCTGGGAAGAGCTCACGCCATCCTACGAGTGCGAGATGAACACGAGACTGATGTCGGACTAACTGCTGTACCAAATTGGGTAGTGGAGCGAGGGCGCTCACCCTTGTGAAGGGGGTGATGTAACGTCCCGGGTCATAGTAAGTATCTGACCTAACCAATAAGCGATGGGACGTGATACTAGGGGGCTCTTATCGCATGACTGATGGTTCGCTGACGGATGATAACTCGCTTACTGTACGATACGATGACTGACGGCTGACTGACGGATTACGAGGTGATGACTGATGACTCGTAGTATGATGACTGTATAACCGTGGACGATTACCAGCAGATTAGTAGTAGTGGCGGTCTCGCTGACGAAGGCGGATCGCGCGAATAGTTTATAAGGAAGCTATCGACTGTTGTAGTCGATAGCTTGGATTTCTTGTATATCTCTCGACTTGTTATCCAAAGCCGGTTCTCCCTCTTCATCTCTCGTCCTTTAAGGGCCGCGTGTCAAGACAAACAAAGCATCAGCTCCGCCTTCGAGCGTTGAGACGTCACTCAGTCTTTGTACTTGAGTAGGACTATTGCTGAGTCACCGTGTTCACTCTACGTTGCCTAAGTCAGGCTCACATGCCGCTCGCACGTAACAGCGCCGAACGAATGCGACGCGGCTCCCTCTCCATGCCATATCGCCTACTCCCGGCGGATTCATCCTCAACAACGGGATGAATTGGGTACCGATGGTCATCGAGCACGAAGGACGTCGAATCCCAGCCAAGTACGTGCGCGTCCGCATGTTAGACAACCCCGAGGTGTTCGGGACGATGGGGAAGTATTCCCCCATCTACCAAGCCGACATCCACGCCGAACCATGTCGAGACATGGGCCCTGCAGCTGAGTACACACGTGAAGAACTCGGCTACTTCCGCGCTGACTTCCGTGGAAAGCGACAGGTAGACGAAGCCCTTGCCCGGTTGGGGGACATGTCCCTCCAAGCCAAGGTAAGACGCTACCGCGTGTCCATGGAAGTCGTGGCCGAACTCGAGCAGGCGATCAAGAAGTTGGAGGACGACATTTTCGTCCACATCAACAGGGCTATGCATTCGTCGAGGCGACTAGGACGCGCTCAGGCCCTTCGGAGGGTGCGCGATGAGCACGAGACCGACGTCGGACTTACTACGGTAACTAGCTGGGTTGTGGAGCGTGGGCGCTCACCCTTGTAAAGGGGGTGATGTTACGATCTGACTTTCGTGGACCTTCGTAAGCGGGATGATGAGTCGCTCCCGAATCTTACTCATACATACGATGATGATTACTGATATTGTTACTGTACGATGACTGAGGATTACTGTACGATGACTGATGGTAGTAGTAGTTGTGGCGTTAGTATTAGTGGACGTTATTCAGCATTAGTAGTAGTGGCTGTATCGCTGACGAAAGCGTACGGTCAAGAACTAGTTATAAGGTGGCTGTCGACTGATGTAGTCGACAGCTTGACTCTCTTGTATCACTCTTCAATCTAGTCGGGTTTCTCCACCCCGCTTGTCACGTTGACATCGTTTTGTTACTGACTCAGAAGGATGACGAGAGTTACGGAGTTTCGGACTGCTTACTAGTTGGTTATGACTACGACATTAAGCATATATTAGTCATGGACACTTACGCGTCGCCGGTGTTTGGTATTGCCGATGTTTCAAGTATTATTAGAACGGACACTTACTCATTACTAGTATAGCTGTACTAGGGTTCGGATTCCAGCTGCGCTTTAAAGCCAGCGAGTAACTGTATATAAGCTGTAGTATCAAGACCAAGGCTCTCTAGCTTGGTCTTTTCGAATCATCACCTTTCCTCGCATACTAGTGCCTCGGGTACTAAGTGATCACTACTCGCTATTCATCCTTGTGGACATTGTCCCTTGTGACTTCTCTGACATACCCAATATCGTGGATTTGGTGTATCAACAAACCGTTACGTGTCTTCATCTTGTCACGCCTTCGCAAACTAGCCTAAGTCAGGCCAGCGTTTGGTGATAACGCTACATTAAGACCAAGCTATTCATCGTGGCGTCGCAAGATACAACCGCAAGTCGTTGGACGACATTCGGAGAACCAGTTCTTTGGTTCGCACAAAGAGGAACGAGAACTGTTCCACAACGTTTTACCAAAAGTGCAGCGTGGACAACTGTTGACGATATCGAAGGATATTACGCCAGAGACGGAGAAGACGCATTCCTTCACCCAGTTGAGTTTGATAACGATCATTTGTGCTGGGTAGAATTACAGTGGTTTGAAAGGGCTCGAGAGTGGGAAGGACGTCGAATTGCTCCCACCTCCTTCGGATTAGACATCCTCATAAACGAACTCACTCGATCAGAAGCACAATCACTAGGAGCAACATTACCTCCGTCCCCTACCACCATACCATCCGAAGCAGAATCGGTTCAACAGGAAGAACCAGAATCCATTACAATTCAAGAACCAGTACCTATCATCGATCAACTGGCAAGGGTTACAGAACAGCTACATATTAGTCCAATCATGACTACCCAAACTACACAGCAAATCGCAGGAAGAACGTTCACACTTGACGAACTAGCAGACTTACGCATCGCAGGATCAGATCGACCAGACCCCCCAGATCAAGATCCTTTTCCAGGAAGAGGATTTCCCATCCGAATCCCACAGAACTGGAGGCCACAAATGTTACCTGGCAGAGGACCACCGGGAGGAGGCTCACCACCAGGAGGAGGTCCACCAGGAGGAGGAGGCCCACCAGGAGGAGGAGGTCCACCAGGAGGAGGAGGTCCACCAGGAGGAGGAGGCCCACCGATGGGAGGACTAGGTGGAGCACCAGGGCAACACAGTGATAAGTTGTGGGGTAACGCCCCAAACATATTCACTGGAGATCGATCCAAGGTGGAAGAATTCCTTCTTCAATGGGAATTATACGAAGGGATCAACATCAACAATCCGATGATGGCAGTACCATTCCAAAAAGCTATGTTATTCCTCACCTATATTCAAGGACCTCACGTCACCGAATGGGTAGGATCTATCAGTGCCTGGATGCGACTACAAGTACAGGTCAACCATATCGACCCCGCAAACCCATGGTTATGGGATAGTGTCCAATTGTCATTTAAAAGACAATTCCGTGACACATTACGAGAAGAAAGAGCGCGAGCAGAGCTCAGAAAAGGAATCAAGATGGGAAACCAGGATATTGACGCGTACGTGGCCAAATTCGAAAATCTAGTTCGTCTCGCTGGCTATCGAGTAGATGAGCCATTGGTGGTCGAATTATTTGCCGAAGGACTTCCTCGCAAATTATACGAAACCGTATACACTCTGGACAAACCCCAAACGTACGAAGAATGGCGGAACAATAGTATCCAACGTCACGGGGAATGGATCCATATGCAGAATAAATTCAATCAGTTCAAAACACAAGGAACACCATCGCGATGGCCCAGAGCCTTCCAATCAAATCGCAATCCAAATGCTATGGATACTTCTGCTGATCGTACTAGGACTAGAGGAAGATTGGCTAACGCTGAACATGTATTGGAACAAGATAGAAGGGGTCCACGACCCCCTTTCCAACCAAGAGAAGGGTTCTTAAAGAGGCGACAACCGCCAGACCTAAGGGAAGTCGTTTGTTACAATTGTCAAAAGAAGGGACACCTCAGTCGCAATTGTACACAGCCTCGACAACCTAGAACCAACGTAAGAAGTTCCGAAGTAGTGGACGATCGAAGCGAGGCGGGCGAAGATCTTCACATCGCCCAAATGGTAGCAGATGATAGAACAGCTACGCAGCGAAAGGACGACTGGCTACGCATGGCCGCAAACGAGACGGATGAATTTAAAGACCTTGCCATGCAGGAGTTGATGGGGAGAAAGGATTTTGGGGACGCCTGAACCCAACGGCCTGGGTGAGGGCATTACGTTGTAACGCTGTATACATAACTCGCTTCCGTTCTATGCGAATTCCAGTACTCTGTCAAACACGTTACAACAAGGCCGACATCAAAGCTCTCGTCGACTCGGGAGCTACGGAAAATTTTATAAACGATCAATTCGTAAAGAAACTAGGATTGGGGAAGGCACGACTGCCACAACCTAGGAAAATATTTAATATCGATGATACAACCAACAAGGGGGGAATGATTACCCATTACGTCGATCTCCAAGTACTCACTAAGGGGGATTATAGGGAAATGAGATTCTTGGTCACGGATATAGGAAGAGAAGATATTCTATTGGGCTATCCTTGGCTCAGCGCCTTCGAACCGGAATTCGACTGGAAAAATGGCAACATCCGTTCAAACGTCCATCCAGTCGTAATCAAGTCAATTGGACGGTCAACAACGCCCACTACCAATGCTCTATCCAACGACAAAAAGAGCAGTATCACCGCCATCCTCCAATCTCAATGTTCGATAAAAGGAGCGGCCACTGAGATGGCCATTGCGGCAGGACCCGCGCCACAAACAACAATACCAGTTGAATATGAAGAATTCGAAAAAGTATTCAGCGAAGAAGAGTCTCATCGATTTCCTCCATCTCGAGAATGGGATCACGCAATTGAGTTAAAGAAGGACACTCCCGATCATATCAATTGCTCTATCTACGACTTATCACTGCGAGAAGACCAGGAGGTAAAACAATTCATCACAGAACACCTAAAGAAGGGATACATTAGACCGTCAAAATCCCCGTACGCATCACCATTTTTCTTTGTCAAAAAGAAAGACGGAAAACTACGCCCGGTACAGGACTATCGTCGACTAAATCAATATACTATTCGCAACAATTACCCCCTTCCACTCATCCAAACCCTCATCAAAGATCTGAGCGGCGCTCACATCTACACAAAACTTGATGTTCGATGGGGTTACAACAATATTCGAATAAAGGAAGGTGACGAACATAAAGCAGCGTTCAAAACACCTTATGGACTTTTCGAACCAACGGTTATGTTCTTTGGACTTACCAACTCTCCAGCCACGTTCCAAACAATGATGAACGCTATCTATAAAGACACAATTTCAAAACACGAACAGAGGGGCACTATTATACGAGTATATATGGATGACATTGGTATCGCAACAAAAACAACCCTCAACGACCATATTGCCGCGGTGAAAGATGTGCTTCAAGTAGCACAACAATACGACCTCTACTTCAAGCCGGAGAAATGCACTTTCCATGCTGCGTCCCTTGATTACCTGGGGGTAATCCTTGAAAAGGGGGTAACACGCATGGACCCTATCAAAATCTCAGGCATCAAAGACTGGCCAACGCCAACCAAAGTCAAGGATGTACGATCTTTTCTCGGATTCTGCAATTTTTATCGCCTTTTTATCAGAGGATTCGCGTCGATCGCGAAACCCCTAAACAATCTCACCAAGAAGACAGCGGAATGGAACTGGGGACCACAACAACAACATGCGTTTGAAACGCTAAAACAACGAGTAACAAGTGAACCGGTGCTGACACACCCGGTTTTAAAAGACCAATTCGAATTGGAAGTGGACGCATCAGGCTTCGCGGTGGGAGCTGTGCTACTTCAAAAGAAATCTGACAACAAGACTATCAAGTTAGTAGAACGAAACTACTGGTGGCCGACGCTACGACCAGATGTTACCGCATATGTACAAGGATGCGCAGATTGTCAACGACATAAAGTCAACAATCGACCCATCAGAGCGTCATTACAACCCATCTACCCAAAACCAGAAGCAATGCCGTTCGAAACGATCGCACTTGATTTCATTACAAAGCTACCGGTGTCGGAAGGATACGATTCTATCCTTACAATCACTGATCACGATTGTACTAAAGCATCTATTTTCATCCCTTGCAAAGAAGAGATCAACGCAGAAGAAGTCGCAACGTTGTACCTCAAACACGTATTCGTCAGATACGGACTCCCCACGAAGATAATCAGTGATCGAGATCCTCGATTTGCATCCAAGTTTACACGAGAACTTTGCAAACAGCTGGGGATCACACAAAACATATCCACAGCCTATCACCCTCGTACCGACGGGCAGTCGGAACGAACAAATCAATGGCTAGAACAATATCTCCGATTTTGGGTAAATGAGCGACAGGACAATTGGACGCTATATTTACCCCTGGCGGAGTTCACGCACAATAACTGGCCCAATGAGGCAACAGGGCAGTCCCCATTCTTTCTTTTGACGGGACACCATCCACGTGCTGATTGGAAAACGACTCCAACCCCTTTACCCCAAGTGGCATTGCGGCTGGATCAGTTCAAACAGGCACGAGCACATGCCCAACAACAAATAATCAAGGCACAAAAGTCATGGGTCAAGCACAAGGAAACACCCAAATTCGGAATTGGAGACCTTGTATGGCTAGAGGGACGTCACCTGAGGACTCACCAACCTAGCGCCAAACTTGCGCCCAAACGACATGGACCCTTCAAAATCAACCAGGTGATGTCTCCAGTTAATTATAGATTGGAACTTCCCACACAGTGGAGCATTCACGACGTGTTTCACATCGATCTTCTCACCCCCTATCGAGAAACTTCCTTTCATGGACCAAATTTCCCAAGACCACCCCCTGAATTAATCGATGGCGAAGAAGAATACGAAATCGAGAAAATTCTAGACCAACGGCACTTCGGCAGGGGAAGGCGCAAACAATATCTCATCAAATGGAAGGGGTACCCAGACTCGGAGAATCAGTGGGTCAACGCCACTGACGTACATGCTCCACAAGCGATAGCTGAGTTTCAACACCTTCAAACTCCGTCATCTGCATATATAAATGTCCCCTTCTCCAGCGAAGAAGCTCATCAGTTCTTTCTTCGAACTACTATGAGCACTCCCTCCTCTACCAATGACCACATCATCACTCCCTCTACCTCTATTGCCTCAACTGTCGATGAGGACATGCCCTCCGCAGCCGAGGTCGCCGCCGCCTTCAGATGCATCGGCCCTGGGGATTTCATCCCCGAAACCCCTGATGTATGCGGATACGACGCTGGAGGACTGGACCAAGACGAAGAGAAGGTGGCAGCAGGAGCAACTCCAGAACGCCAGGAGCTCTTTGTTGCACAAACGCTTGTCAAGGTGCCAAGCGTCTCGGACATCAGTGACGTGGTCCGAGTTTGTGGAACTTGTAAGCAGTCCGCCCTGTCATGTCCAGGCCACCTTGACTCCCACATCCACTACGACTGTGGAAAACCCATCCATGACTGCGTTTGTAACGACAAGTTCCACTTCATCCCTCCGCCGCCAACGCCTCGATATATCAATGTCGACTTTCCCCCCAGAGTCATCCTCGACCCCGCCACCTCATGGGGTGTTCACACCCGCGCCGTCCTCAGTCAACAAGAAGATGACTCTGACAAAGAAAACAAAGATCCCTCGGCGGTTTCGGGACCCCAAGATGAAGGGGTATCACCTACTACGCTGCACACTCGTCGGGGACGTCGAGGAGGTGTGGCAACAGCAAAAGGAAGCCCTCTCTTCCCAGAATACCACGGAAACGTTGCCAATGTCGAACGACAGAAGGCTAAGGACAAGGCTGACGCTCCGGATGGATTCGAACTAAACATCCCTCCGCAGTTCATCCCTTTCCGCATGGTCATCAATGGGCAACACACCATTGCCAAGTATATTCACTTGAGACCAGGGAATAATCCGGTAGTATTTGGGTGCATGAAGAAGGGTGGAGAGATCCAACAAGGTGACGTGCACGCCGCTCCCGACTTCGACGCTGATGCATGCGATTATATGCATGATCAACTGAGGTACTTGCGTAACGATTTCGGAGGACGTCAATGGGTCGACTTGGCCATTGCCGAAATCCCCGATCGAACGCTAGGCGCTGAGATCTCGCGCTACCGTCACGTATCTCAGCGTTACGACGATCTGCACGCAGCCATCACTGCTCTCGAAAATGAGCAGTACGCAGTGGGTAACGAGAAGCGTAAGTGCGTCCGACGACTTGAAGAGGCCAACGCACTTCAGCGGGTCATGGATAAGGAGGTGGAGGTATGTCGTAACATTACGATTATTCCTTGGGTTTTCGAACGAGGTCGTTCAACCTGAAAAGGGGGTAATGTCACGTTGACATCGTTTTGTTACTGACTCAGAAGGATGACGAGAGTTACGGAGTTTCGGACTGCTTACTAGTTGGTTATGACTACGACAGTAAGCATATATTAGTCATGGACACTTACGCGTCGCCGGTGTTTGGTATTGCCGATGTTTCAAGTATTATTAGAACGGACACTTACTCATTACTAGTATAGCTGTACTAGGGTTCGGATTCCAGCTGCGCTTTAAAGCCAGCGAGTAACTGTATATAAGCTGTAGTATCAAGACCAAGGCTCTCTAGCTTGGTCTTTTCGAATCATCACCTTTCCTCGCATACTAGTGCCTCGGGTACTAAGTGATCACTACTCGCTATTCATCCTTGTGGACATTGTCCCTTGTGACTTCTCTGACATACCCAATATCGTGGATTTGGTGTATCAACAAACCGTTACGTGTCTTCATCTTGTCACGCCTTCGCAAACTAGCCTAAGTCAGGCCAGCGTTTGGTGATAACGCTACACCGCTTCTAGTCCGCTCTCTTAGGAAGGCTCTTTCAAGGGTCCTTGGAACAAGTCACACCTTCATGTGTTGACACGTATTGCTAAGTCACGTTCTTCGCCATCGCGTGACGAGGTCTAAGTCAGACCACGATCATAACATCAGTCATAATTGTTCCCAGCCGCGTCAACCGCGCCAATCGCCAAGGCCATTTAGCAATTCGAGAGGCCTAGAAGTAGTGGATGATCGCACCGAAGTCGGTGAAGATCTCCACATCGCTCAAATGGTAGCGGACAGCCGCACTACCGAAGAAAGAAAGAATGATTGGCTACGCGTGGCGGCTGGTGAAACCGAAGAATTCAAAGCCATGGCCCTGCAGGAGTTGATGGGGAATAAGGATTTTGGGGACGCCTAAACCCGACGGCCTGGGTGAGGGCACTACGTTGCAATGCTGTATACATAACTCGCTTCCGTTCTATGCAAATTCCAGTATCAATCCGAACCAGCAGCAACAAGGCCGATATAAAAACGCTAGTAGATTCAGGAGCTACGGACAACTTTATCAACCATCGATTCGTAAAGCGAATGGGGCTAGGAGTAACCCCCTTGTCGCAACCGAAACAATTGTTCAACATAGATGACACCCATAACAAAAAGGGATCAGTCACTCATTTCGTCGATCTACAAATATTGACAAAAGGGATTGTCAGAAAAATGCGATTTTTGATCGCGGATATTGGAAAGGAAGATCTTCTTCTAGGATATCCATGGCTCAGCACTTTCGAACCAAAGTTCAGTTGGAGGCATGGCACTATTGATGAAAACATATTACCAATCGTGATCAAATCATGCCATCCCAAGGTCAACGTCAATGTAGTAGCTTGCCTACTTTCAGATGTCGCAAAAGACAATATTGTCGCAAAATTAGGGGAGCATAGCTCTATCAAAGGTGCCGCCACTGATCTCGCCATAGCCGCGGGACCCAAGGAAGAGATCCAAATACCGGAAGAATATGACGATTTCAAAAAGGTTTTTAGCGAAGAAGAATCCCACCGATTTCCCCCTTCACGGGAATGGGATCATGCTATCGAACTTAAAACCAACACTCCAGATCATATCAATTGTTCTATATACGAACTCTCACAATCAGAGGATAAACCATTACGTGATTTTATCACGGAACAACTCAACAAAGGGTACATCAGACCCTCTAAATCGCAGTACGCCTCTCCGTTCTTTTTTGTCAAAAAGAAGGACGGAAAGCTACGCCCAGTACAGGATTATCGGCGGATCAACGAATTCACAATCCGCAACAATTACCCGCTGCCATTGATTCAAACCCTCATCAAAGACCTTAGCGGTGCACACATATATACTAAACTCGACGTACGATGGGGATACAACAATATCTGCATCAAGGCGGGCGATGAACATAAAGCGGCGTTTAAAATGCCATATGGACTCTTCAAACCTACTGTGATGTTCTTCGGATTAACAAATTCACCCGCCACATTCCAAACCATGATGAACCACATCTATCGGGATACGATTGCGAAACACGACGTCAAGGGGACCACCATTCGGGTTTACATGGACGACATCGGTATTGCTACTCGAACAAATATTACTGATCATATCAATGCAGTTCGGGATGTACTAATGGTGGCTGCAAAGTACAACCTATTTTTCAAACCGGAGAAGTGCACCTTTCACTTGACATCTCTCGATTACCTGGGGGTAATCCTTGAAAAAGGGGTAACACGTATGGTGTTACATTCCCACTGAACGTTGATCCAACTTGGATCCGATGGGTCTTCCTTGCTTCAACTCTGAGCAAAGCGCACGGCTTCTGAACTCAGGAACGACTTTGAACGACTTGTAAAGGGCGAATAACCAATAAGGTCCCCTAATACCACCTAGCTTGAGGTTCGTTACAAGGTGGCAACGCCTAACACTTAAGTTGGCAACAAGATAGTCACAATGAACAATGACTCTGCTATAAGACTGTCTGAACTTCCTGAGAAGAGTACAGGTGGGTTTTAAGACAACTAAGCTAGCGAACCATAGCGCAACTTGTATAGTATTTATAGTAAATGTCCGTCAAGCCACAAAGGCGACAATCATAGTATGAGTAATGAGAAAGGCATAATGACTCACAGGTCAATTAGCAACTCGTAAGCAATTCGTAAGGCATCAATAGTCAGCCCCCCTCATCGCATAAGTAAGCGATCACCAATGAGTAAGTGAATGAGTAAGTGAATGTCTAAGCATCACCAAGCATGAGTAATACCAATAGTAAGCCAATAATAATGCATCTGTAAGCAATGGCTCCGGCGCTAACACAGGCGCTCCTTGAACTAATCCATCAATAACACTTTCCCGAAAGGGGATCAAACCCGGCCCGCTGGATACCGTCCCAACATCAAGCCCAAGGTCTTACACCGCACAATCGCTGTTTGTCGTCGTTGGTCGTCTTCAGGACACAACTGTCTTCCGCCAATTCCATGGCTTCTTCCAACGTCCCCTGAGTTATGAGTTAGGCCAGATACGTACTGTGGCCCGGGACAATCCATCCTTGCGCGCCCCCCTGACTTATTGCTTAGGTCAGATCCCGTGACCCGGGGGTATCACATGACCATGTCACGTGACCCTCATCCGTCCTGTAATAACCTTCCGGCCAGCATCTGGGGTACTTCCGTGAGTTATTAGGTTACTCACGAGCTGGCGAACTCTGCACGCCTCTTCATAGGCTAGGTAGCTGTCGTCTTCTGCCGCTATTAGTGCATGTACGGCCTTCTCTTCGTTGATGTCCTCTTCTGCACGTGACTTCCAGGTATGCGCCTCTGGGTAATCATGGCAATCCTTCCAGTGTTCATGCAGACACTTGCGCTGTTTCTGTGTTTTGGCGGCTTGAGCAGGGTCTGAGCGTAACATATGGACCCTGTAAAAATCACGGGCATTAAAAATTGGCCAACGCCAACTAAAGTTAGGGACATACGATCTTTTTTGGGTTTTTGCAATTTTTACCGTCTATTCATCAAAGGATTTGCGTCAATTGCCAAACCATTGAACAATCTCACAAAGAAAACAACGGAATGGCAATGGGGCTCAACGGAACAACAAGCATTCGATGTACTAAAGAGACGGGTTACAAGTGAACCTGTATTGGCACATCCGATACTCAAGGATCAATTCAAGTTGGAAGTAGATGCATCAGGTTTCGCGGTGGGAGCGGTGTTACTCCAAAAGAAAACTGATGGCAAAAGACATCCTATAGGCTATTACTCTGCAACCCTCAACACAGCGGAACGAAATTATGACATCTACGACCTTGAACTATTGGCAATAGTCAAGGCTCTACGACACTGGAGGCCTTTACTAGCGGGATCACCCCATAAAATCAAAGTATTCTCGGATCACATGAACTTGCGGTATTGGAGAGAGCCACAGAAGATTAGTCGACGAGTTGCAAGGGAAGTACTGGAATTGTCGGAATACGATCTCGAAATTCACCATATAAAAGGGACTGCGAACGGACGAGCAGATGCATTGTCAAGACAACCCGACTACGATCACGGGGAACAAGACAATGAAAATGTCACGGTGTTACCAGATAAAATATTCATACGAACCAGCAACACACACCGTACAGGCATGCCCGTCCATTCGTTTGCAACAATCACAGTAGAGGAAATGAGGTCAACCAACCAAGACGAACAAGATGAAGATGTTATCAAACCTTGGGTAGATCCACACAAACTGAAAAGGATCAACGGAGTGTGGTACAAGGAAGGAAGGAGAGTAATCACCAAGGGAAGTGACAAGCGGAAATCAATAATCGCCGCTCATCACGACACCCCAGTACACGGCCACCCAGGAATTAATAAGACGGGCAAAATAGTAGAACAATACTATTGGTGGCCGACGATACAACCAGACGTATTGGCTTACGTACGAGGTTGCGCAGAATGCCAAAGGCATAAAGTCAATAATCGCCCTATTCGGGCCGCACTACAACCTATATTTCCCAAACTGGAAGCTATGCCATTCGAAACTATCACTCTCGACTTCATCACTAAATTGCCAATCGCACAGGGCTACGATTCAATTCTTACAGTCACCGATCACGACTGTACCAAGGCATCGGTGTTCATTCCTTGTAATGAGGAAATCGATGCAGAAGAAACAGCAGCTTTATACATCAAACATGTGTTCATGCGATACGGTTTACCAAACAAAATTATCAGCGATAGAGACCCTAGGTTTGCGTCCAAATTCACGAGGGAATTATGCAAACAATTGGGGATTAGTCAAAATATCTCTACCGCATATCATCCTCGTACAGATGGACAATCAGAGCGGACAAATCAATGGCTCGAACAATATCTCCGCTTTTGGGTAAATGAACGACAAGACAATTGGAATCTTTATCTTCCAATAGCAGAATTCATGCATAACAATTGGCCCAATGAGGCCACAGGGCAGTCTCCATTCTTCTTATTGATGGGGCATAATCCTCGTGCTGATTGGAATTCCACGCCCAGTCCTTTACCGCAAGTGGCGTTGTGCCTCGACCAATTCAAACAAGCACGGGAACACGCTCAGAAACAGATTATCAAGGCCCAGAAGTCATGGGTATCACATAAAGATACGCCCAAATTCCAGATAGGGGATCGCGTATGTTACGATTCGCCGTGGTTACCATCGTAAGCGGGATGACGAGTCGCTCCCGAATCTTACTCATATGAACTATGTTGATTACTGATACTTTTACTGTACGATGACTGAGACGATGACTGAGGGTAGTAGTTGTGGCGTTAGTATTAGTGGACGATTACCGAGCATTAGTAGTAGTGGCTGTATCGCTGACGAAGGCGTACGGTCAAGAACTAGTTATAAGGCAGCTGTCAATTGATGTAGTCGACAGCTTGACTCTCTTGTATCACTCTCGAATCTAGTCGGGTTCCTTCTTCCCGCTTCTAGTCCGCTCCCTTAGGAAGGCTCTTTCAGGAGTCCTTGGAAACCGGTCACACCTTCGTGTGTTGACACACATTTGCTAAGTCACGTTACTCGCCATCGCGTGACGAGGTCTAAGTCAGACCACGATCATAACAGCGTATGGTTAGAAGGGCGTCACCTGAGGACTCACCAGCCGAGCGCCAAACTTGCGCCCAAGAGACATGGACCCTTCCAGATCATCCAGGTGATGTCCCCAGTCAATTATCAATTGGAATTGCCTACAAAATGGAGCATCCATGACGTCTTTCACATCGATCTTCTCACCCCCTATCGCGAGACTTCCTTTCATGGACCAAATTTCCCAAGGCCTTCCCCTGAATTAATCGATGGAGAAGAAGAATACGAAATTGAGAAGATTCTAGACCAACGGCAATTCGGCAGAACAAGGCGCAAACAATTCCTTATCAAATGGAAGGGGTACCCAGACTCGGAGTCGCAGTGGGTCAACACCACTGACATACATGCCCCTGACGCCTTGGCTGAGTTCAAACGGTCTTTGAATCCATCTCCCTCACGCATAAAAACAGGCTCTTCCTTGGATGAAGCGCATCAGTTCTTCCTTTGACGAACAATGACCACTTCCCCTTCTTCCTCTACACACAAATCCACATCTTCTTACCATGCTCCCGCCATCTCTACCGACAAGCCCACCTATGCTGAAGTCGCCGCAGCCTTCCGCTGCATCGAACCGGGAGACATCATCCCCGAAACCCCTGATGTATGCGGATACAACGCCGGAGGATTGGAGGAAGACCAATCGAGCGTGGAGGAGGGAGCTCCTACTCACATTGAGAGTCTCCTTGTTCCACAAACGCTTGTCAAGGTTCCAAGCATCTCCGACCTCAGTGACGTGGTCCGAGTTTGTGGCCACTGTAAGCAAACCGCCCTGTCATGTCCAGGCCATCCTGACATCGCCGACTCCCACATCCACTACGACTGTGGACAACTTATTAACAACTGCACATGTAATCACAACCCCGTCCACGTCCCGCCGCCGCCAACGCCTCGATATATCAATGTTGTCACGATCTGACATCGTCTCGCCTTCGGACAACGTCAAGACGCGTCGTTGCATGCATGAACATTGGAAAGACTGCCAAGATTACCCAGAAGCACACAAATGGGTAGGCAAAGATCCAGAATACGACGAAGAAGAGCAGGTACGCGCTCTAGTGTGGAGTCAAGGAACAGACGAAGAAGATTATATTGGAGAAGGAGAAGCGTTGAGGATTGCCCAACTAGTGAGTGGAATGCTAGTTCATGCAGAGCCCTCCAGTGCTGGCACCTCTACTGCAGGACGGATGAAGATCACGTGATTATGTCACATGATAGTCCCGGGTCATGGCATGTATCTGACCTAAGCGATAAGTCATGGGACTCGTTGGATGGAAGGTTATGGAAGACCATGGTAGGCATGAGGTCGGATGCGGGATTCCCGATAGCCGAAGGTCTGGACAATTCCCAGTATGGGTCGATTCTGATGGAAGGTATTCTGATGCGCTGGTATTGCGCCGAGACATTTGTTATCTTGTTATCTTGTGTTCTGATGTCATTTGTGAGTCATATGGTTGTCTTTATCTCTGACTCATGTGAGGCCGTATGCCTCATGGACTGTATGTTATGATAAGCCCCTGTGGCTTGATGGACAATTCTCATTGGCAGATTAGGTCGTGAGTCGTGTTTACTATAGTTCGAGCTCAGTTAGAATACTGTCTTGGAGTACTATAAGTAGTTGGCAGGTTTCGCCAGTAGTCGTTAGCTTAGTTGTCTTGAACTTCCACCTGTATTCCTCTCAGGCATAGTCAAGCATTCTTATAGCAGAGTCATTGGTCATTGTGACTATTCTTCTCTCATTATTCACTTGTGTCAAGAGTTATCTTCAAGTAACGACGTATAAGGGGACCTTCTGTGGTTATTCGCCCTTCTCGCGTATTTTCTAGGTTGCAAGCCGTGCGCTTGACTTAGAGGTGATACAAGGAAAGCTTTTGGGTTCAAGTCGAACCAGCGATTGTTGGAATCGTGACAAATGTCGACCCCCCTACCAACGTCATTATGGACCCCGCGACATCCTGGGGTGTTCACATCCACGGCATCCTCCGAGCCCAGGAAGATGGGTCCGATAAAGAAAACCAAGATCCCCGCGAAGTACCGGGACCCCAAGATGAAGGGGTACCACTTGTGCCAAGAAGGGTACGGCGAGGAAGAAGAGCTGGTGTGGCAGCACCAAAAGAGAGCCCTTGCTTCCCTGACTACCGCGGAGGAGGAGTTCTGGCCGAGCGGCAACGCGCTCAGGACAAGGCCGACACCCCCGACGGCTTCGAACTAAACATTCCCCCCAGGTACATCGCTTTCAGAATGACCATTAACGGTCATGTTACTGTTGCTAAGTACATCCACGTGATGCCTGGCAACAACCCCATTGTGTACAGATGTATGGAGAAGGGGGGAGAGATTCAACAAGGTGAAGTCCATGCTGCCCCTGATTTCGATGCCGTGGATAACGACCGCCATTATGAGCACGACCAGTTGCGCTACTTGCACCAAGATTATGGTGATCGCCACGGGGTCAACTTGGCCATGGCGCAGATCCCAGATCGGTCGTTGTGGGCGGAGGTCCTCCGATACCATGCTGTCACAAGCCGGTATACCGAACTCAGTGAGCAGATCACCGCTCTTGAAAATGAACAGTACGTCGTCGGCAATGAAGTCAGGAAGAGTACCCGTCGTCTGGAAGAGGCGAATGGACTGCAGCGCATTATGGATCAGGAGGTTAACATTAGCCGAGGTGCGACTATTATCCCTTGGGTTTTCGAACGTGGGCGTTCTGCCTGAAAAAGGGGTAATGTCACGGTTTGACATCGTTCGGACTACTTATCATTGCTTTTACGAGGTCTCGGAGTTCAGGACGCTTACTATACGGTTATGACTACGATAGTAAGCCTCAATTAGTCATGGACACTGACGCGTCACCGGTACTTGGGTTTACCGGTGTTTCAGGTATTATTAGAACGGACAATGACTCAGTACTAGTATAGTTGTACTAGGGTTTGGATTTGAAGCTGCGCTTTAAAGCCAGCGAGTAACTGTATATAAACTGTAGTGTCAAGACCAAGGCTCTTTAGCTTGGTCTTCTTGAATCATCACCATTCTCGTCTTCTTCCAATCTTTCGATTGAAGCTTGCCCTTTGGGTACCCTAGTGTCGACAACCATTGACCTAGTGGCGGTGCAACTTAGCTAAGTTGCCAGTGTTATCACGATTCATCCCTATTCGCGAACGTCACGTCATAGAACTGTTCAAGTCGAACAAGCGTTAGGTGATAACGCTACACTTAATGTAACGCCACAGTGGGGGCGTACTACACGACGTGTGTAAGTCTAGTTCCGATGTTTCTGAGCAAGGGAGAAATAGCCTATAATCGGCAAAGGGTTAAGTGGATAACAAGTGTCAAGTGGAGTACACTTGATATGAGAGGGAAGTCCGAGACAAGGCAGCACACAGATCTGAAGTAACCCCAGTGAAGGGAATACAAGCACTGTTGTGGTAAAGAAGTCGAGTCTAAGGATACAAGGTACCTAAGAGTCGAGTTTATATAGATAAAGGTATGTTTGTACGGAACAAATAGATGATGCCATCCGCAGCAATCCGCAGTAATCACATGTCAGTCCGCAGTAATCACATGGGAGGGAAGTGTGAGAGGAATCATCCAAAAGAGGGAGAACAATAGAAAAGAAGTGAGTTATATGATCAAGAAGCCTGGTCTAAGAATAGAATGGGGCTGGATTTCCCGTGGGTTAGACAGCAGGTTGTAACAAATAGTCCGATCCTGGTCAGATTATGTTGCCTTGTGCCTTGTTGGGCAGCCCAGGAATGTTTGCTGAAGTCAAAATGAAGTCATTTTGTGCCATTTAGACATCAAATCTCAGTCGTCCTGGGTCCACTCCTAGTCTCTACTCGAGTATGATAGGTCCGTTCGAAACAAGGTGCGAAGCGCTGAAACTGTAGGTCAGCAATGATTCTATTTATGGGATAGTTGCTGACTATTGATAATCATGTTCGCTGCGCTTGCACCTCCACCGGACATGCCAAATACTCCAACAACCATCCCATGCCAGGTGACCTCGTTCATTTCTAGTAATGGAGACGGTGATTCTGATCACCGTAATCACAGTACCGTACCGGAAAGACACTTGGTAGTGGAACTTATACGATAGTAAAGGAACTTGTTCACATCAAAACGGGAAAATACTATGCCTGCAAGGTAATCAACAAGAAACTCATGGAGGGTCGGGAGTTCAGGGTGCGTCGACTGCGGTGTTGTCGTTGCTTGTGGCGCGATATCTGACATGGGCCAGGTCCGCAACGAGATCGCCGTGTTAAAACGTGTGTCCAGCGGCCATATGAATATCGTCACGTTGCACGATTATTTTGAAATCCATTTCCTACATCGAGTCAAAGAGACCTACTCCTACCTAGGAGGTGCAGACGAGCAATAGCCTGTATCTTTGCTTCGACCTGTGCACTGGAGGTTCCCTTTTCGACCGGACATGTGCCAAGGGCAACTACCACGAACCGTATGTGGAGTAGTTCGTGGTAACCTCCTACCTAACATGCTCACAGCAACGCGTCCGAGTTGGTGCGAACGATCATGGGGGCCGTCCAGTACATACACGACAGCCACATCGTTCATCGTGACCTTAAACCCGAGAACATACTCTTCCGCACACCTGCTGAGAACGCAGACATAACGATTACCGACTTTAGTTTAAGTCGTGTCATGGAGGAAGAACGGTTCCATTTACTCACCGAAATTTGTGGAACTTCTAGATACATGGCTCCTGAGATTTTCAAGATGAGTACGCTGTCCCGCAGATCCGATTGTGAGCATGCAGACTAACGAGTAATTGTTTTATGCAGCAGGTCATGGTAAACCAGTGGACATATGGGCTATGGGTGTGATCACATACTTCCTACTCGCTGGCTACACGCCATTCGACCGCGAAAACCGGCAACAAGAGATGGAAGCCATCATCGCAGGGGACTACAAATTCGAACCAGGTGCGTCGTATGAACTTATCATGCATGCTATCTAATCCATGCTGGGCAGAGAAGTATTGGGAAAATGTGTCCAATACTGCGAGAGACTTTGTCAGATCATGCCTGACTGTAGACCCTACCCAACGCCCGACTGCAGCAGAGATACTGCAACACCGATGGCTCGCAGACGAACAGCCGCACTTCGTCCCTGATCCCGAAGGCCCAACTGGTGGTCATAGAGATCTTCTTCCGCACATCCAAAACCGTTTGAACGCTAGGACACGCTGTGAGTTTCTGCGTCCTCTCATTTTCGTCAGTGTCATGCTCACGCGATTTCTTGCAGTCCGTCGCGTCGTGTGGGGACTTACAGAGATGAAGGCGATGTCCTCACTTGATTCACCTTCTTCCACAGGCGAGCCCGAAGTGAAGATTGCCCAACACAAAGAAGAATACGAGAAAGAGGATGTCCACGAAGTACGTTGGCTATTGTCCTTCGCACCATCTCCGGCACCAACTAACGCTACCTAGCAGGGCCATAAGGTAATGCGTCATCACACTGAGGGAGAGCGTGAGGACACAGTTAATGATGGAGTGCAGAAAGGGGATGACCTGGTGTCCACAATGAGAAACATGTCAGTGGAGGACAGATAGGTGATCCCGCCGTGACGCCGGTGACAGCTTGCCTATTCAACCCTGCGTCAGCCGGTACACACTGCGGGGTCTCATTCGTCGTCTTGACTCTAAGGCTTCCTTCCATACTACAGCCTGGACTCACAGAGTTTGTCATTCACGGTTCTAACGCTGTTCGATTCATCTAATCTGCCCTTACTTACTGTTCGTAGTCGACGGGACAGTATTAGGATGACATATCCTGGTCCTAAAATCGAGGTACTCCCGTGCCAGTACCATGGTCGGTTGATGGTTCGTTCAGTGCGTAGTGCCCAAGAGGCTGCCTTTGGGCTTAGGTCTAATATAGGCCCAAACTGGAGAAACCCAGTTCCGACTCGGATCAGGCTACAGTACCGGTAACATCAAGGGTCTGCTCCACCTTTGTTACAGTAATTTGGGAAACACGTCGTTAAGGTGGCACGTGACGCGTGTGGTCAACCGAACTCTTCCGATACAGGAATACAGTAAGTTACATCTCTAGCTCTGAAATACTAGAATATAAAAATGCAGGGAGAACGATAGCAAACCCAATTTCAGCCTTCCTCTAACTCTGCGAGAAGTTGTTCCTCATCAAGTATCATGTCGGCGAATATCTACCAACACGGTCACGTGAGCTATGTCCCTTCCTTGGAATCTTTGGAGAGGATTACCGATGCGTCCACGGGTTCTGCGACCACGTTCATATTCTCCCTCGGTCTGTTCTCCAGTTGGTGCCTCAGCTCATCCCAATTTCGAGGGTCCGCCACGCGCAGTTTGCATCCGTTGACTGCCAGTGCATCTGCGCCTTCGTTTCCAGGCTTACCTGCGTGTCCAGGCACATATTGAAACTTAACCTGCTGGCCGGCTCGTTTTCGCCAGGAGATCAAGGCGTCCGCGTACATTACGAGTTCTGAGTTTTTGACTGGCGTCCCCTGGTATGTACGAAAATTCTTGTCGCGCCAGCCAGGTAGCCATTTATTGATACCTGTACATCCAGTTAGAGAGCATGGTGGACTGGGGACATAAATAAATACATTGCATAGAATATTTCGAGTCACTTTTGATGACGAGGGACCTCGATGATGTCGGAGCCGTTTCGAGAGCACGGATGATGGCCTATGTCACATCAGAGAAACATTCAACAGTGGTGAATTTTGAAAAACGAGCGCACAATCAGTTCTGCACGATTGTTGGTCTGTGGGCTGCCTGGACAACGCTCGGAGAGGTTCCTGCACGCGAAGCGCGGTTGGTGAACGAACGGGTCGCCTGTAATAGAGAGAACACGCACCGGGGATCACCAGGGCCCCACCACACGCCGATGCCAGCAACAGACCCAGCCTGCCCATTTCTCGAACAAGCGCCATCTGTGTACACGACATGCTCCAATGCCGTCGACGAGGAGAAGGTAGGTTCCGATGGTCCCGCTCCGGCGCTCAGCGGTGCATTGGACCAACCGGGTCGGTCGAAGGGTTGTGACTCGGACTCGGGCGCGGCGGTAGGCGTTGGTGTGATTGTTGTTGGGGATAACGTTGGCGAACTTGAGTCAACCGATATACTTGTTTGGCTGAGCGACGGCAGACTGTCCGCTGGCTCGATCTCCGAGTCGGACGTCTTGGGATGTGGCGTGCAGCCTTGTGGCCCAGGCAGGCTGCCCGTGCAGTCCCCATTCATCCATGCCTCTGCCGCGTCAAGCGTTTTTAGCTTCTTGAACACTGCATTGGAATGCTTCTTTACTTGCTCGTGGCAGTCTTCCCTGCTCACACAAAGAGTCAATGAGGTCGCGCTTGGTAGTAAGTCGAATTATGTAACCATGTAGTGTATATACCTGGCTTTCTGCCAACTCTGACGGCATAGTAGACGCGGGGCTCCTTTGGCATGATATAGCAACAGCGAACTACGACAGTCCAGACGCGAGACAGGTTGTGGCTAGCGTGAGAGTGGTGGTGGTTGTGGTGAACGTGCAAATGGACTAATATGGCCCGACAGTGATGGAGAAACGTCCGCATGACTTGTTCTGAACAACATTCTTCCTGTTTACATGATTTTTTGTACCTTTGTGGCGTTCCTCACCCAAGTCGTTACACGTAACAATTGCTTGGTTTCATGGCTTACTCAAAGCACCATAATAGTAGGGGTCCCTGAAACTATGACCGATACTTCCAAGCTATATTTTGCTCAACTCTGACATCCTCTGGGTCTTGAAAGGCCTGAAACTCCTGAACTTGTAGCGTCGGTAATCACCTGAATGGCCCCTTTCTCTCTTGCTTCTAGCCAGCAGTTGATCAGGTCTATTTTGTGCTAGTTGAGGAACGATTTCACGGACTCGGATCATCTCTCAGTCTCACACTGTCATTGGGCGGTCGACCTGGGCTGGCTGTGCTTTCTGAGGTCACCTTCGGGTATCATGCAAGTCACATAGCCTGGATGTGCTGCGGCGTTCCGGGCGTTGAACGACACCACCCTGGGTATATCTGCACACGCTAAGTACCGACGGCTACGCTTGCCGGCTTGAGCCTCAACATCCATTAGTGGCTCACTGGAGGCGCACTCGGCTAAGCATATCGGAGACAGGTTCCCGCGAGCATTTTCGGCGACAGGTGTGGCAACTTTGATTTGGCCTGGCTCACTGGGTGGCACGATTACTGATGCGGGGACCAAACGCCTTTCTGTGTTTGGGAAATGGACTGCTACGCTTGGCTGATCTTTGCCAGTGGGCGTTGCGCGGGGGACGCGAGTAGGCAGCGAAGCAGAGAGGGTCTTCTCTCGCCGAGGATCACTAGTGCTCATCATCACGGCTGTCACTACAAGTACGTGTGATCCTGATACATCGGATCTGACGTTGTTCGCAGATAATCACCGCACGACATCAATTCGACGTTCAGAAAACAGTACGGAATTACGGGTATGAAACAATAAAATACACTGCAACGAAGCGGAAGGAAATAACGCGATAATGTACCAAACGTGAGAACAACGAGAGCAATAATCCACACGAATGTTCATTCATCGCTGCCAGGCTCGACCTGGGGGCCCTCGACACCTTCAATACCTTCAGATTCCTCAGGCTCTTCTGCAGCCTTCTTTGACCGCTTCGGTGCTTTCTTGGGGGGTCTCTCCTTGACAGCTTGGCCACGTCTGGGATTCTCAGGTGCATCTTTCCACAATGTGCCAATCTGGAAATGGTCATGAGCGAAGAGAAGTACACGCGGAGGAATCGGCGCACATGCTTCATGGCATCCTTATTAGTCTTCCCAGGATTATCTGTTAGGTAGGTCTTCATGTGCTCTTTGACAAAAAGGTTGTACGCGGTGGGAGCACGCTTTGTCTTCCCCTCGACTAGGGTAGAGAGAGTAAGTATATGCGCGTGTATGCATTCGAAACACTCACCATCTTTGGTCGACTTTGTGTTGGCGCGACGGGTCGCGGTCTTAGTTGTGGTCTCTAGTGATAGCGTCAGTAACGAAGAGCCACAGGCGGTACGAGAGGGACACACCTGTTGCAGTCCTGGCCATAATGAGTGAAAGTGAACAAGCGGAAAGGGGCCATAGGGAAGACCTTATATTATCGTCGGGGTCTGAATCGAGGACGCGTTTGATCAACAGGTTTAGATCACGTGCGTTGGAGTTGCTTTAGTAGCAGCTGGTCCGTGCGCGGGTGCCTAAAAATAATTTTTTGAACAAGCGTGGTTGCTCTCGCAAATAGCCGGGACTCTATATATAGAGTTTCTCGTTACGACGCATTTTCCCACTTAACCACGCCATTCGTGCGCTCGCTTCTCTGTTCACACCCCCACTTTTCTCTTCTCCACCCTTGGTTGCCACTATGGCCCGCTCCACTCTTTCTGTTTTTGTGGCCCTCGCCTCTGCTTTATACGTCATCGCTCAGACACCTAGCCTTTCTACCTTCCCAGCAACGCCCCTCGCGTCGTTGAATTTCTCATATCCTAGTGGACTGGTATGTCGCGTCCTGTTGAGATTCTCTCTGTCAAACCGCCTGACTTTTTGTGGTCAGCCCTACCAAGCCGTTCCCGGTACCTATGTTCGCGGGACTCAATCTGGGTACAATATTTGCAATTCGACCACTGAGAATCAACAGTCCCAGTGTCAGACTGCGATCGTTAATAATATCTTTGGTGTGTTGCGCTAAGCGACTATGGGAATTAAACGCTTGACATGGCGCCCAGATTTCTGTATTTTCGCTCCCGGGACGCCAAATTCGACGATCGCTGACACGGAGGGCGTTGAAATCACCTGGTGCAGCAACAGCGGTCATGGTACCCGGATATTCACTCCCGGTACCTTCTCGAGTCTTCAAGTCCTCAATACTTCGCAATATATTCAAATGATTGCTTACACCAATCAAGTGAACATCGACATCAACGCACAGGACTTTGGTGGTGAACTTGATGGCAGTGGACAAGATTTGGTGTGTTGTCTACGGAGACCGGAGAGTTGTGTTCTGATCACTTGTCACAGAACGGAAATCCGATGGGTGGTCTGGTTTATTCGACCGCTTTCAGTCCAGATGGTGTCACATATCAGCAAATTCACCATTGGAACTAGTTCGTTTCTCGTTCAACTGTCTTGCTTCGAGTACTTATCGTGCTCAGTTTTGTCGGTGGTAACATGACCGGTATAAAGATCTGCAACCCGACTGGAGACCAAAGTTATTGCCAAAACACACTCGACCGTATCGGTTTGCCTTACAACATGCCTAACGCTGCTCAGAATGGCACCTTTGAAGTCTGCGACTCTGATCTTATGGATATCCCTGGCGTCTATACCTCGGGCGGTCAAACACTTTCATATTCTCAGCCTGCCGAGTCCTTAGGCCCGATTTCCACAATCCCTTACACGCCTCGCATCCCTTCCAGCTCTAACTGCCAAACGTACCAGAGTTCCCAGATATTCACCGTCACCCCCTCCGGATACACGGCTTCAACTCCTACCCCATCAGGATCGAATAATGCCAAGTCCGGTTCGTCTGGCACTCGCACAGGCACTAGTAATCCCGCCTCGTCTACGTCTGGATCCAATGGCGCTAGCGTAATTACCATCTCCCTTTTCTCGACTATCTTGGTGTCGCATTCTCTGTCGCGTTCCTTGCGTAGATGAGTGGTCTGACGCTCTTATGATCTGGTATGATGGTTGCAGGTTTATGGCATCGGAGTGGGTAGCTAGACATGATGCATGACGATAGTGGACGTTCACTTCTATATCAATTTCCGTATACCGTGCATTTTCTTTCAGAATTATTTCTTTTCATTTATTCTCGGTGTGCATCAATATTTGGACTGGATTGTCTTTCTCTCAAGTTGAGATGTGTGCGGAAGTGGACAATCAAATATAGCTTATGATCTTTTTAAAACTGTTGCTATGGACCCACAATAAGTGTAGTAGTGCCCGTAACTGGTGACCCGTTGGTAGATAGATCTTTAAGTTCATCCACTACGCTCCACGCTGTTTGAAGGTAAGCAAGCGCAAATCGGAAGGGGAATGTCGAGGACAAGAACAAGGATACGAACCGAAGAGCGATTGTTATTCCGAAGGGAGTTCTTTGATTGAATTGATAGTGGTACCTTGAGCGTGGCGCCCGTCGATCGTCGACAGGCTGACGCGAACACTCCTGAAAATTTAATGTGGCTTCAGCAGCTCGTCGACTTTCGCGCTTTCGTCTGCCCTTTGGACGTTTCTATTTTCCATAGTGGAAGCGTAGATCAATCATGGGATGGAACTGAAATCCGGCATCCAAAATCAAGAAATCCTGGAGGAAGAATACATTCTGAACTTCTCATTGCTGTAGGCCCGGTAGTAATACAATTCCGATCTGACCGAATCCTCTTCATTTGGCCAAGGCTACTCACACGAGGCAGCGCTCATGCCAGCATGCTTATTTCTATAATTACCCGACCTCACCTCGACCCCCCTCCACATCCTTTAGTCCCCCAATCGCACAAGCACCCCAGGCCAGGCCCTATTTCTTGTCTTTTTTCATCGTAAAACCATGAGTGGAGATACTAACCAGTTCGATCCCGAACATGGTACCGTACCATCTCCGATACAAGGTTTATATCCTCCCTTCCTCCCCTTGACAGCTGGTTCTCACTTCCATTTTTGAGAACAGAGCATTCAATACCCGCCTCAGTTGGACTTAGTGAATCTACAACTTTCAGCCCAACCAGCCCCCCGCTATCTGCACAGACCTCTGACTCTGTCATCGAGGAAAAGTACTCTCTAGGTGAGCCACGTTTCACTCCCTGCTATGTCTACTCACCACTCCAAGACGATGGGTTTGGCAGCGGTCATGCCATTGACCAGGTTATGAGCAATTTGCATCAAGGTTTGCATCCGACTCGCAGAGACACCGGTCCGCTCGGCCAAGCCCAATACGGCGATCCATCAGCCAAGATCTGGGGGTTGTATCTCTCACTAGCAGAGAAGTTTGACAAGGAACACGGTGACAGTTGGGCAGGAAACATTGACGGGGTGTTGGTATTTGTGCGTGTCAATCCTCCCCCTTTTCAAAACGAGTGTATACTGATGAACTCGGAGTAGACCGGTCTTTTCTCCGCTACGGTGGCGACTTTCATCGTGGCCAGTTACCCAAGCTTGCAGCCCAACTCTAGCGAAACGGCTGTCCTCCTACTTACTCAAATCTCGCAACAGCTGTACGCGCTCTCCAACGGCAGCCCCTCGCCCGCCCCATTGACGCTCCCCGATTTGAATAACTTCCAACCGACCGCTTCTGCCGTGCGCGTCAACACGCTGTGGTTCGTCAGCCTTGGCATGAGCACGGCCTGTGCGTTGTGGGCGACTCTCATGCAGCAGTGGACTCGCCGGTACGTGCAAGTCGCTGACGGGCCGTACGGACCACCAAAACGAGCGCGCATCCGTGCGTTCTTCGCCGAGGGCGTTGACAGATTTGCGCTGGCGGCAGCAATCGAGGTCCTTCCCGTCCTCCTACACACGTCCGTGCTGATATTCTATATCGGCCTGATCGACTTTCTCATCAGCATCAACCACATCGTCGCCTTTATCATGCTCGCGCTCGCCACCCTCTGCGTCCTCGTGTACCTTGTGCTGTCCATCATGCCGCTGTACTTTCACAACTCGCCCTACCAGACCCCGCTCACGGCGGTCTTTTGGTTCTTCCAAGAAGCGACACCTCTCATCAAAATGTGGCTCCTCAAGCACAGGGAAGACGCGAAGCAGAACATGCTCGACCGTCGTGAAAAAATCGCGCAGGGCATGCGTCGTGCGCTCGAAAAAATAGCCACAAGCCTTACATGGGAGATGGACGCACAAGCGCTTCAGTGGACGTTGATGTCCCTAGACGAAGACCACGAGTTTGAGGAATTCCTCGATGGGCTTCCCGGCCTGTTCCGCGCTTCAGCCCAGCCACCCTCCCCCGGCCTCCGCGACGCCCTCGAGTCGCCCATCGAGCCCGTCGCCGACAAACTCCTCGCCACCTGTTCGACTGGCCTACTCCCCGACGCGGCGCGCCGCCAGCGACTGACGGTCTGCCTGAGCGCTATCTGGTGCTTCCGCCAAACGATCGAGCGACACTTCACCGCGGTGCGGGAGCAGTGGGCGCATGGCACGACGGCATCGAACGATCCTTGGTGCCCGCTGTCGACCGAGGCGTGGCTGACCGCGACGAACATGACGGCAGACCCGGACCCGCTTACGGCGCTCCGTGCGCATTGCGTACAGGCTATGATCGTCATCATGCGGCGGTATGGGCGGTGGCACTGTCCCAAATCCGAGTGGTCCGCGCTGCTGCAGCGGCAGTTGGGCGCCACGGCGCACGTCGTGGAGCGGTTCTTGCATAGGGACTATCTGCAGCTCGCAGTCGCGGCGAACCTCCTGTCGAACGCGCTACCGCTACTGCGTAAAATGGAGGCCGAGGGTGGTCCATCCACCACGCTCAAGGTGGAGGTGAAGTCGATTGTGGATTCGATATGTCATGGGATCGACGCGTCGGACGTGCCGGAGGACTTGCGAGCGCGGTTCGTTGATTCTGTGGAGGTCTTGGCCGTATTCCATGTGCATGATCCTGCGCCGCGAGTTGGAGGCCGACGTCGGCATAGGACCGCATTTGACATGAATGGGCCTTGGTCGAAGGTCTTTTCTTCCAGAGAAGAGCACAACAGAACCACTGTGCGACCGCCACCAGTTACTCGGCTGTCGTGGGCAGCTTCATCTGCGATGTTAGGATAGTATTGTTTCAGTAGTGCTTGATGTCGTATTATATGCGCCAATATATTCTACGGATGAGATGCCCTCACTCACTGACACCACCACCGAGTGGCTAGATTATTCGATGGCCTGCAGGTCAAGTAACAACGGGTATGAGCTTGTCTACGCAGACACCATTTGTCAGTGTGATATCCTCGGGCCGGATGCCGGGAGGAGAGCCAGCTTTGGAAAGTCTTTTTGACTGACTGCCATCGTCCAACCTTCGCATCTCGCTTCAGTACCCTGCATTGCATCAGCGCGCGCTGAGATTGCAGAACAACTCGCGACGCCCGTGATAAGTCTGTCCGCACACGGTTGGGCATACACGATCGTGAATGGGACGCGCGTTCACAGCTATCGATAGTTCGGGGACGCCACTAATGCCAATGCGAATTAATCGAGATGAGCCAAGTACGGGAGGGAAACGCTAACCCACGCATACATCAGACTGACTTGTCTTCGACCCGACTGGGGTTCGACGAGCTCGGATGAATGGACACCAGAGCCCATGTGCCCCACTCACTCCTGAAGAACATATTTATCTCGCACCAGTAGTACTACGCGTAGTCGCGGTGCATATAGACCAGTGTAGGTTCTAAATCTTGCACGAATCTTGCCAGCTACAACTTCACGACCCTTTAGCTACGGAACTATTGAGCGCACGCGATAGAGACCTAACAGAAATCTACGCCAGTTTCCGTGGATTCGTGTATGTGTACTGTCGATGCATCCGTGCTCGGATGAATTCGCAGATGTCCACGTGGGCCTTGAGCGCGACAGAGCGGACTTCCTCAGTACTGAAGTCGAAAAAGAACGGCGCAAAAGCCGCAGGACGATTCAATGTGACAATGTCACCGAAGGGCATCCTCTTTTTGGATCGGTTTGTATTCCGGATACAGGTCAAAGACAAAGACCAGGACCGAGGGGCACTCTTGTGTACCAAAACTTGTAAGTTATCCGCGGTCTAAGACAGTACGGTGGCATTCCGATTTCCATTATTTCATGACTCGGAATAGGTCGAGTAAAGAAAGCACTCTCAACATTGAGTATCTCCTTTGGCACAGTGCCAGTGGGCCGAACCTGACGCGGTCTTACAGAACATGTAATATTCTCATTTGCGTCTCCTCAGGCTATGATGTTTCTCTATGTCGAATTATCTCCGAGTCAACCGAACTGCATGTCGCATAGGCACATACGCGTTCGTTGGTTTGTCGCCAACGTCCTCAACTCATCTGGCGGTTTCTGCAGCCGGTTCGCGTATCGTCGTGGATCACCAGCGCATCAACAGCCCCTGGTGCGTTTTCTTCGCCGACATCCCCGGTACTCCTCGGCTGCCTCGGAGCGCACCAACATCCAGAGGTTGAACATGCTCCACCTCGTGCCCCATTCCCCTCGCACGCCGCCTCCCCGGTCGTCCACATTCACCTGCGTCTGCGACGCTCGTCCATGTCTACGCTACGAACCTCGCAACCCTTTGCGCCGCGCGATCACCTATTGCGGGCAAAGAGCGCCTGCTACAGGACATCGTGTACAAGGCGCTCACGCGCCAGCTCGGCGGGGTCCTGCCTGAGCATCCGCCTCGACGTCACGACTGCGCTGCGAGCATTCCGCTGGGGCTATCACGGCCCTGGCTGTGGTCGTAAATGTGCTCGCAACGCGCGAATGAGTGCTCCTGTTGTCCCCTGCGTCTATCCGGAGCTCTCCCTTATACCTTGCCATGCTTGTTTACAATAATTTAACGGCAATTTCTCCGCCATTTACGATATCATAAAACGGACTCTCCCATCCTCGTAGAACGTTTTAACACAAGCATGCGGCTACGCACATATCAGTTAGGTAGCCTCAAGGCTTCATTGGCTCACGTGTTGGGACTCACCAGACCGACGCCCCCCGAAACAGTAGCAGAAAACGCGTACAGGACGTTCACGGTTGGTCAGACCCAACTGTGAACGTCCTGTATGCGTCTCAACCTTTCTTGCAACTGGAAGGCAAGCAGATGTGGGATAAGATCTTGCTTGGTCGGCTTTGGTAAGATTTCACGGCAGCAAGGAAAATGACTTGGAAGTGTGAGGACTTGAGTTGTGCCAGTGGCTGGTGTCTGGGACGTGACACGGGCAGGGGTGACGATCGTGGGGAGAACCGGTCAAGTTATGGGGAAGATAATCTGCAGGAACACATGGGAAGAGCGTATGCATCGCCTCGTATCATGCAGGGGCGATAGGCGCGAAGATAGGACGCGGGACGAGGGATGGTCACTAGCGATTCATACTGCTATAGGTCATTGTAGCTTACTTGGGGTGGAAGAAATTTGTGGGACACGCATCATCTTGCAGTGAATACCCCAAGGAATATCCTGACGCAACGATTAATCATATGTTGTTCACGATTAGTTCATCAAGTTCCTTGTCCAAAAAGGCGTATCAGATCGCTATGGGATCATATGCAGGGGTAGAATTGACTCTATTTTCTGACCAGTTTTAGTCTGGAGCTTTTCCTAAATCAAGAATATATCGCAGTTGTCGAAGTCAGGCGTCCCAAGACCTGTGACCTGTTAATCATAGGGTCAGCAAACGGTAAAAGTGAAATAGACACGATATTGGCGGGGCGCACAGGGTCCCACCAGAGGTGCAGGAAAGCCGTTGGTGCTACAGCCTCGTTCTCCCCAGATGTGATGTCGGTGAGGCCCACGAGACCGCCACATAAAGCCAGGGGTTCAGAAAGCCTAGCGCCGGTTGCCTTCCGAGAGTCGATAGACATTAAGCAGAGAGATAATGGCCGCCACGATTATATGTACATTGCCAAACACTGGCAGTCAGATGAATGTTCAAAGCATGGACGAGGTAGAAAGAGGGAGAGAAGGAGAGACGCACGGGCGCCGATCCGCTTGTGCCTTCAGATCATACTCGTCATTGCTGAGGAAATACAGATTTTCACCGCCTGCGCAGCCGGCGATATCTGGGATGGCGGCCCAAGGGCTGCACCAGTTACAACGCGAGAATTGTCAGGTCAGGTGACGGAAGCGACTTCGACTCGGAACGCACTTGAAGAGGCCGTTACACTTTTTGTCAAGGTTCTGGAGGAAGTTGGGCACGGCATGCTCCTGGTAGGGCGGGCGCAAAAAGTGTTCGAGAAGCCGCCGCCGGAGAAGCTTGCTGCGACCTCTGGCATCTGGCCTGTCGTTCCGCCAACGGCCGTGACCCAGGGACCTGCGAAAGTGTAGACGCATGGTAAGCTGCCTACGTCTACGCCTGCCGCCGCTTTCCAGGAAAAGAAAAGCACACCACTGGCACAGGTTGCGGGAAAGAGAGGAGTGAACTGGGTCGTTCCATCTTGGAAATGCAGTCCCCTCCCCTCCGCCTTGGTCGCCGCTCGAGAAGATGATACTGACGCCACGCACGCTGAGCTGCGCAAAGAGGAAGCACACACATGGGCTACATAATCTAAGGGATATAGCTTATCATAAACGCCATATGACGCAGTGATTGTTTGCGGGACAATCGGCTGGCGGCGGCGGAGAATTGAGAGTAACCACGGCAAATAATATTCGCCATTTGGAGTGGGGGCAGTGCTGTAGACAATGTGCGGGGTTGGATATGCCATACCCTGAGAAGTCTGAATGTTGACATTCGGCTCGATGTTGGGTTGGGTCAGGTCATATCCGCCGCCGTTGATCCTTTCGACTGTGTAGGTCGCATCGATCCCGTCGGGGCGGTATTTCCGCATGAACGTGGTCAAGTCCGCCGGGTTCGGGTAGTGCGATATATATCCAGCCACCGCGAGCTTGTTCCGGTCCGTCGCAGTGGGAACGTAGGCGTACGTGCTGTACAGCTAGTGCAGGAGGGTTGGCGTGGAGAGATCGAGATCATCGCGCTTCGGCGGTACCGTTACACGTTCTCCTGGTGCTGACTTCGCTGACCTTGATGTTACCCTGCCGGAACGATTGTCGGCTGTTTGCCGCCGCATGAGTGGGGAAGAAAAGTGCGTTGTCGGTATCACTGTCTGCACATACTCGTGCAGCGCTGCGGGCAGCGAGTAGCCAATTGTGCAGACAATGCTCTCGTCCGTCTGGTGTGCGTGTATAGCTAGTATGACGCGTTGAAGAGATGGTCGGCTTGGGAAACGGATATTCCAGTGAGGGTTATATAACTCCCGTGATGTGAGACGGAGGGAGAGTGTATACCGTGTAATTCGAGCCAAGAATGGGCGAGGTCGAGAGTATCTGGGTGTGGAGCAACAAGCTCAGCGACTTATTCCCTGGAGAGGTGCTCGCCATATCTGTACCGGAGCAGCAGCACAAGTGAGTACATGTGTGACCGATTTATGGTGGAGAAGACGTACTTTGGATGCCTGGGATCGCTGACCTCGTTGAGCGCATCAATTAGGGCGTCCTCACGGTAGGGTTTGAGGGCAACATGGAGATCGATCGTGGTTCCAGCTGGCAGGGAGCCCAGGCAGTCCCAATCCTCCGGGGTGGTTTCCCAAGCATGTTTCAAGCGCATGTCGTCTCAACGTGGTGAATGGGACATCGCAAGCACGCCAAGAGGAGGAGCGGTGAGGAAGAGCGAGATCCAGCAGTAACGCATAATTACAGGTCACTGAGGAGGCACAATTGAAGTGGTTAAGAAGGCTAGAGGATCAGAGGCCCTGAGGAATGGGAGACTTTATGGTGCGTCTCAGCGCGGGAACCCTGGTAGAAATTGACCGCCTGCTCGCTAGACTGGAAAGAGCACAACCGCGGACTGTCAACGATATGACCATCGCCTGTGAAACTAAGTCATACAGAGTCCAATACTAAGAGGGACGTCCGAAGCTTCTGCAATGAACGTTTTAGCTTAGATCGGCATCAGCCAAAAAGAACATATAGGTTTTCGTTCCGCAAGAGGTTAAGAAGAAGGCCAGAGGATCAGAGAACACTGAGGTCTGGGAGACTTAATGGTGTGTCTCGGCGCGGGTACCCTGGCAGAACTCGAAGGCTGCCAGTGCTTGCTAGAGTGGAGAGAGCACAACCGGTGAAACCAAGTCTGACAGAGTCCAATAGAGGGGCATCCGAAGCTCCTGCAATGAACCTGAGACCGTCTATGGATGAGGAAAAACAATGATCCAATTCACGATTGTGTTGGCGGGAGATCGTTGGCGGGAGGTCGTTCTTTTTTTTTTTGGGATCAATTCATATTCCGGGGTATAAACAAGTCGGCAGGAGATCGTTCGCGGACGGACTGCCGTAACTCGAAATTTCGAGAAGCGGCGGCTGTGGTGATCCACCTTTCGGGTGCAGAAAAGTGAACCACTAAAGTAATCGATGAGCTTCCTGACCGTGAACGAAATGAGCGGAGAAAGCCAGATGGGTTAAGTAAGAAGGATCGATGTTCTGGCTGATCGAGAGCCGAAGTGGATATCGACGCCTTTGGCAATCCCGAAAAGGAGGACGGGGGCAAATTTCTCCGAGAGGATGTCGCGAGTCTCGCGACATAAAGACTGGGATATCGCGACGATGACGTCTGGATTGGGTGGCAAGACTTGTCACGAAAAAGCAGCCAACTTGCGACGTATGTGGGCACAAGTGTTTCGTTGCCTACTATGCGGGAAAGTGAGATCCAAGTCTTGATCCAAGTGCGAACGTGGTCCGGATATACGCCGGGCCGGCAATCTAAACCCAACCGTGACAACTTGAGAGGATGATTTCAAAAGTTCCTGGACTTGGCTACAACGAGGCACAGTCTCAGTCTTGATATAGCTTGATAAGCTTGCCTGCTCTCTCGAAACCATCAGCTTCCGCTTCTTACAGTAATCTTAGGCCTCTGGTCGAAGAGCTGAAATCTTCTCAAACGTTCGCACAGCCTCCATCTCCGCCGTGGGTCTGTGTCATCCGCCTCGTCATTCCCACCGTATCCTGCGAAGAAGCCATGGTATATCTTATCAAGACCTTTTGGGTGTAATTACGTGACTAAGAGGGTAGTAAGCTTGCGGAATTCGAGGGTCTGTGCCATGTTCTCTCGATCGAGCTTGCTGTTTGAATTAACGCATGACCTGGGCAGTGCCTTAACAGATTGGACACTGGGTGTATCAGCGCCAAAAGGATTTGAAAAACGCGTAGAAACGTGAGCAGGAGCACCAGGGTTCAGTTACCATACACCAGGAGCACATAGCGCAGCATCCTGAATCAAGCGATCCATCGACCCCATCATGAACGATATCGCTTCAGCGCCACAACTGAAGCTTGAATCAGCGGTTTTGAACAGCAAATAAACGGCGAGAGATAATGCAGCATACCAACCGGAGATGGACAATATGCGATGTATTTATATGCACAGTGAAGGTATGGTGTGTGAGACAGGAATGCACAGTAGCCCCAAATTTGGCAGGCTAATTATCCGCCAATAGCAGCAACCAGCCACGGCCAACGTGGCTCAGGTTGAAATCATATTAGCGGGCTACATAAGCCTGTCTCCCCTTAAAACGGATTCTAAATCCCCTAGTAACCTAAACGAACCGGTATTCACTGGCGACATGATGCGGCTGTCCGTGATCTTTATTCTCCTCTGCGCGGCAAAGCACATCTTGGCTACATGTTCTGAGTCGTCGACTACTACTACAGAGACTACATCGCTTGCGACTCCTACTGATGATGAAGAACCCGTCGCAACCGGTGGTCCAGAGGATGACGGCATTGACGACCCCCCGTGGTTTCCTGGCATGGATGTTTTTGGCGACCCCAACAATATCATCCCACTGATAATCATCGCCCTTCCTTTTTTCTTCATCTTTAAAAACGCTACGACTAAAGCAGCCGCCAAAGCAAATGCGACAGTAAGTTGTTTCGTCCCTTTGAAAATCACGTTCTGCCGCACGACCACCTCTCAAGTGCTGGGTGTAACAACCGCGGTTATCTATTACGACAATACTTGATGTCTTGTGGTGGCAGAGCTGTCACGCTCCACGGGCGTAGTAATCTCACCTATCCTTGAGTGCAACTTGTCTTTCTGGGCAGATGTTGATGTGTGGTTAAGCTTTCCAATAGCACCCTCGATGAGAAGGTCGACATCGTCACTGGTTTGGGCTATCAAGGTGGCCGTTGCAGTGGGAACATACCTTCGGTGAAAGTGGGAAATTTCTCTGGACTATGCATTCAAGCTTCTCCGAATGGGGTGGGTCTGGCCGATTTCGTGACCGCTTTTCCTTCCGGCATCAACACTGCGTCCACGTGAGTCTTGATACTACTAAACGTCTGCGATTTTCTAAGTTGTTTCGAACAAGCTCAGTTGGCAACGTTCGCTATTTCTCGCACGTGCCATTGCAATTGGCCAAGAACATCGAGCCAAAGGAGTTAACATCGCCCTCACCCCGAATGTTAACGTGGCCCGCCTTCCCAACTCTGGTTCCCTCTGGGAAGGTTTCGGCTCTGATCCGTATTTGGTGGGCGCCGCTGCCTACGACACGATTCTTGGTCTGCAATCCACGGGTGTGCAAGCGGTCGCAAAGAATTTCATCAACAAGTAAGTGGACGCTCTAAAAATCAGGCTATGGAGTCGAAGATTGAAGCTCGGGACAGCGAGCAGGAGACCCAACGCAATCTCTACAGCTCAAACGTTGACGATCGGACACAACGTGAGATTTACCTTACACCTTTCCTTCGCAGCGTCATGGCCGGTGTCTCCGCGGTCATGTGTTCTTCTAACCTCGTCAACGGGACATATGCCTGTGAGAATAGTGTCATACTCAACACCATCTTAAAGGGAGAGTACGACTTCCAGGGCTTTGTTATGTCTGACTGGTACGCCACGCACTCCACCATCAACGCGGCCAACAACGGCTTGGATATGACAATGCCTGGTGACATCACTCCGGGTTCGGGTACATCGTACTTTGGTGCAAGCCTTGTCACGGCCGTAGAAAACAAAAACGTTACCGATGCGCGGATGTACGACATGGCGAACCGAGTTCTCACATCTTGGTACTTCCTTCAACAGGACTTTTCCGACTACCCAAAGACGAACTTTAACTCGTACAACCCGTATGACAATGCAACTAACGAATACATTGATGCGCAAGCGGACCACGACACCCTCGTACGCCAGATAGACGCCGCTAGCATGATACTGCTCAAGAACGTGAATAACGCGCTCCCGCTCAAAAAGCCAGGCACGCTCGTATTGATTGGTTCTGATGCAGGCCCAGCGCAAACGGCCGGGCCAAATGAGTTCGTCAACCAGGCTGGCGTTGATGGGATTCTGGCCACGGGTTGGGGACCTGGGTAAGTCCGTTCTCATTTGCTTAGAGCGACCGTCGCTCATGAGCTGCGTAGGAGTGTGAAGTTTCAGTACCTCGTCTCGGTGTGTATTGCACGCTTCCATTCTTGCGCGATATATCACACTTGGCTCAAATCTTTGGATAGCCATACGAGGCACTACAGGCTCGCGCACGCGCGGACCAATCAACAATCTCTTGGTTTTTCAATGACTTCGACACTGTCGGCGCCGGCTCCGCTGCCATGAACAAGGACGTTGTAATTGTCTTCTTGCAGTCCGACTCCGGGGACTACAACAACACTGTAGATGGTAACACAGGTGACAGGCACGTATCCAATCCATTTTCTTGCGATCTAGAATACTCAACTCACCATCGTACCTCACGTAGGAGTAACTTAACGGCGTGGAACAGCGGCGATGAACTAGTCTTGGCCGTCGCAGCGCAAAACAACAACACGATTGTGGTTGTGCATTCTGTTGGGCCTCTCATCGTTGAACCCTGGATCGAGAACCCGAACGTGACTGCAGTCATATGGGCCGGAATTGGTGGAACAGAGGCAGGAAATGCGCTCGTGGATGTACTGTACGGCGCCGTGAACCCTAGCGGTCATCTCCCGTACACTATAGCCAAGGCGGCAAGCGATTACCCCGCAACGGTTGTAAATGGTACCGGTGTCCTTCCCGGGAGCATAGCGATCAACTACACGGAGGGGTGCGTCGTCTCTTCTCCAGTCGAGTGCAAGTTAGTCGCTTTCTGACGCATTCATTTTTGTTTTCGCAACAGACTTTTCATCGATTACCGCCACTTCGACCAGGCGAACATCGCGCCGCGCTTCGAGTTTGGCTTCGGGCTGAGCTACACGCAATTTACATATTCCAACCTGTCGATTATCGCAAACAACGTCCCAAATGACCCAAACGCAGCGCTCCAGGCGAACTGGACGGCGGGACACTCCCTCCCCAGAATTTCCACAGCCTCTTGGCTACATCTCGCGGCAGTCAACCTGACCTTCCAGGTGCAAAATACAGGCACCGTCGGAGGTACGGAGATCCCACAGGTCTACTTGCATTTCCCTGCGAACTCGGGCGAGCCCCCGTCCGTCCTGCGCGGGTTCACGGACGTCGAGCTGCAGCCCGGACAGTCGCAGAGCGTCTTGATCTGTCTCACACGCTATGATCTGTCGATCTGGGACGTAGATAGCCAGGCGTGGGTTCGGGCCAACGGCACGTACTCCCTTTCGGTGGGAGCAAGCAGCCGGGATTTCAGGTTGAACGGCACGATTCCGATATAATCTACTGAGACAATTTTTGACCGATTGCGACGATCGGTCGGTTGTCCTCTTTTTTCGTGTTTACTCGACCTGTTTGCCAGTGGAACCGTGACCTGGCGCCCTCTATACCCGTTTTAGAAGTGATAGTAAGTTATACTGTATTCTGTACCATAAGCAGATGTATAGCGCTCAGAATGCCCTTTAGTTGGCGGGATGCACAGGGCCCCATCCAGAGGTGAGGGGAAAGCCGTTGGTGTTACAGCCTTCGTTCTCACTAGACGTGATGTCGGTGAGGCCCACGATACCGCCATCATAAAGCCCGGGGTTCGGAAAGTCAAGCGCTGGCTTGCCCTCCTATAGTCATTAAGCAGAGAGATAATTGCCGCCACAATCTGTATGTACATTGTTAGGCAGTTAGATGAATGCTCGAGCATGGACGATGACGTCATTGTTGAGGAAATACGAGATTTTCACCGCCTGCGCAGCGATATCTGGGATGGCGCGTCCCCAAGGGTTGCACAAGTCACAACGCGAGAATTGGTCACTTCAGGTGACGAAAGCGACTCCGACTCGGAACGCACTTGAAGAGGCCGTTTTACTCATTGTCAAGGTTCTGGAGGAAGGCGGACGCGACCTGCTCCTGGTAAGGCGGGGTGGAGAAGACGTACTTTGGATGCCTGAGATCGCTGACCTCGTTGAGCGCAATCAAGGTGTCCTCGCGGTAGGGTTATGGGGGCAACACGGAGATCGATCATGGTGAAACTAAGTCCTACAGAGTCCAATAGCAGGGACGCCCGAAGCTTCTGCAGTGAACCTTAGAGCTTGGACCGGTATCAGCCAAATCAAGTTTTCGTTCCGCGGACTGTTTAGGGAGAAATGGAAAGGGGGTTGCTCGGCGCTCGCATCTCAATATGGCGTGATATACACTCTTCGCATAGCCAACCGCGATGGGCCACCTCAGGCTGGCACTGGCACATTGATAGCAAATGTAAAGTCATTCCACGGTCTGTGGCACAATACAATAGATGTCCTATGTGTGGCCGAGTTTAGTTTAGATCTGTGTATGATAAAAATACGGTTGAGGTGCCAACCGTACTCCAACTGTAGTGCGTAGTAAACCTGAAACGGAGGAATAGACCCAATACGAACACCAACCGAAACGCAGGAGACGCGTAACTTACTTGTGATCCGGTGATGTGCCACGACCGGTCTTGTACTTTTTGCTATCTCCGGGTGAATGTTCTCCAAAAACAAATAGACGCCCATTCGCACATCCTCCGACTCGGAGAACGGAAATAAATGGGATCCTGACTGCGGTCACTGTGCATCCTCTGTTAAAATTAGCACGCTGTGCTTGTACCCGTTGCTTCTGCCACATACCTTCGTCAATCCCATCATCTCTCACTGCCTATTCTATAAGTTCTTAGCGTAATCATCTTTACCGTCATCTTCCCCGCACATGCTGGACTGGTAGTCAACTGTGTGACTCGGGAGCAAAACGGTCACGTGGAGGTCAGGCCACACGTGAGAGAATCCTCGTTGATTGCACCGTCCGTTGCCCACGATCCACCATCACTCACCACACCACATACAGTAGCCGTCGCCAACTGACTGGTCAATCTGTCCATGATTGTCGACGGGCCGCACTTCCAAGCGACAGACGAGGGCTCGCTCGTCTTCCTCCAATCCGACGGCGACACCAGCCGTCGCCCAACCGAGCACGACGTCGTCGAGCTAGATGACCCAAGCTTGCTCCAGGAAAACTACTATTTGCGTATCCCGCTCCAGCACGCCGACTCTGACCGCTGGCGCGCCGAAATCGCCAAATACCTCGCGCCGATCATGCTAGGCGGTAAGTGCGCCAATTCACACACACACATGCCCCCGCGGGGTTTTATTGAAAAAAAATGCGCGGTAAAAAGCCACGATGGGCCGACTACCCTGGACACTCGCAGATTTCCCAGCAGGCTACGAGCTCTTCCTGCACCTATCCCCCCGTCGCCAAGCCTCATCCTCCAGAACCCCCCGGCGCGATTTCCTCCTCTACGGTACGTTGAAAACCCCCCACTCCCATTCCCCATAACAACTTACCCACTTGCAGGCTCTACGGACGTACCCTTTTTTGCGTCGCCGCTCGAGTTTGTTCGCCATGCCGAGTGGCTGATGCGTGGTGCGCATCGCACGCCCGATAAGAGTCGCGCGCCGAGATGCCAGTGTAAGTATTGTGACGTTGATGGGAAGAACCGGAAGCAGTCGGAGATATCGCGGGAGCTGAGGGCCCGTAGGGCTAGTGTGTTGGTGCAGCTCGATGGTGACACTGACGATGCGGATGCTGACGCTGATACTGACGCTTAGGGTGAAACGATTGTTGCGAGTGAGTTGCGGTAATTTTATCATCACACAGACTCATTTGACATCCAGCAACGGAATTGTTGTTGTTGTTTTCAAAGGACGTGTATCTATCTATCCCCAAACCTACTTATCGTTGTATACTCACGAAAAGCTCAAATTGTTGTATTTGCTCGTGGCCAGTTTTATATAAAGGAGTGTGTAGTTTTATTGGCCCATCACAAAACTCGACGGATAAAACCAAAAGAAAGCAAAACGTAAAAACATTATATATACTATGATCGACTTGGTAGTACAGATATGCGACAGAACGAGCCCGACGTGCTTGTGATGAGTAACTATGAGAGTAGAGTTATAAAGAGAGGCAGAGGCAAAACGAAGGAAGAAAAGAAATAAACGCAGAGGCGATTCGACGAAAACGACACACGCGAGGGGGAAGAGACGAAAAGATGAGCAACGGATACACCGCGACCATACGATGCAAAATAAAAGACATGCTGATATACAATGCGATCCACAAGAAACGAAGAAGAGAGCTTGCGTGCGTGTGTGAATGAGAGAGCCAAAATGAGAAAGAAAAAGAAAAAGATGCAGGACCGATTACCAGCCAAAATAATGAAAATCATCCCACGTGCGATTCCGCGCCAACGCGCGTTTCCGTCGTTCAGCGACGACGTTGTCATCAACGGCTGCCGTCGGAGCGCCTTCAACAGCACCAGCGCTACCACCTTGACGATGTGGTTGCTGTTGCTGTTGCCGCTGCTGTTGTTGTGGGTGATGCTGTGACGGACCAGCCTGTGCGTTCCCATTGCTTGCCGCGCGCAAACCGCCGCCGCCGCCAGTGCCACCGCCACCACCATTACGCCTCCCAGCATTGCCAAGCAAGTTAGTCTTGCTCACTTGGCGCTCCCAGAGCAAATTCCGACGGAGACTCTCGCTAAGCTCCGTCGAGAGCATCTGCCGGCGCGTCGTACGTGGTGTCGTCGGTGGCGCAGGCGCAGGCAAGTTCCACGGGTGGTTAAGCGGGATAGGCGCGGTCGCGACGGTCGGCAAAAGCGGTCGTGCGCCCATTCCCGGTGCCTGCGGTTGAACCTGGTTATCCGACGCACGACGACGTGCCGCCGGGTTCGCAAGTGCCGCCAAGCGCTGCTGTGCGAGACTGTGCGACACCTGAATCGTGTCGTCTGGGTCATCAGGGCTGTCGCTCTCGTCTTCGAGCTCCTCGCCTTGTGGACGGCCCTTGGGTCTGTAGAGGGGCCCACTGCCGTTAACCTTGCGACTGCTGGGACCGGATGACGAAGCTGCTCCCATGGGAGCTTGGGCGGTGATCTGAGCGGCCTGGGGGATCGCGGCAGACGACTTGCCAGATGTGAGAGCGGAAGGGATGCCGGGACGCGTTACATCGTGCGTGGATGAAACGCGGTAAGGGCGCCCAGGAGGAGGCAACACGGTCGGATCCGGATTAAGCAATTGAGACAGCAAACCGGACTGAGTGCGGCCGAGGTTGGAGTACGACCGTTTGGGCTGCTTGACGAACAGCTCACGCTGGCGTTGTGCCTCAACTGCCGCTTCGCGTAGCTTAATTTCTTCCTTTGTTGGTGGCCGTTTGTCCGTCGGGCGCATACCCGCCGTCTCGGCACCCCCCTCGCTGATATCCTCCGAAGCCCACGAATCGTCGTCGTCGTCATCATCCGTATCCGTCGTCTCGAATTCGGACGAGCTGTTCGTTACGACGATGCCGCGTCTCGGTGCCCCACCAGGACGAGTACCATCGGGGGGATTGGAAGCCACCTCCTTGGGCGCAACAATAGTGGCACCGTTCATATGTTGAGCCTGGACCTTTGCTGGTGGTGGTTGGGGCTCGACGGGAGAGCGTTGCGGACGGGAGGAACCGGCAAGCTTGGGTGCGGCCGCTTTATCTACCTTGGCATGAGGCGCTGCGGTACGGGCTTTCGCAAGTTCTTTCCGGGTAACTTGCACAACGTGGCGGCCCGAGTTGAGCCGGGTCAACGTCGGACGAGCAGGAGCGTTCCTGGTGCGGCGACCGCGGCCAGTTGGATGGGAAGAGGCAGAGGCTGCACTGGCGCGAGTTTGATTGGAAGTAACGCTACTCGGCTGCACCTCGCCTGTTTCGGATGGCGATTTCCCCGTGCTGATCGAACCGTCCTGGACATCACGTTCCGGTGAAGGGGACTGCTCCTGTTGCAGAAAAAATCGTCGATCAGAAAGTTTGAGTGTGTCTTCCATGGGGCGCGGGGGCTGGGGTTCAGCCTGCGGTCGCGGTCGAAGTAACTGCGGTTGATCCTGAGGTTGAGGGGTAGCAACCTGAGTAGCAATGGCAACAAGAACCTGAGCAGGTATTTGGGGTGGCGAAGAGATTGATGGTGTTACTGCCAGGGTGGGGTTGGAAGGAATTGTGGCGTCCGGGGTACGTTGCCGTGTCACAGCCGCAGATAGCCGAGGAGGCGGCGCAAGGTGTTGGGCATTGGATGGGGCGGGGGGAGCAGCGGCTGCTAGGACAGGAGTGGCTGGAGGAGTGGGATGCGGGGTCGGGTTGACGACGACGACACGTGGGCCGACAGCAGTTGGTGGCGTCGATGGAGGGAGAAGCATGCATGGGATCGGGGCAACGAGCATCGCGCCGGGATCCGCCGCAACGATGACAGGATCGGGTTTAACAAGCACGGATGGGGGTTTGGCGGAAGCGAAGTCGAGCTTGTCTGGGATCATATCGCATATGATCTTGCCCACAGAGCAGGGTTTTCGCTGTGAGCAACTGCGTGGGCGTCGTCCGGTCGGTGGGGACTGAAGTGGTGGTATGGACAGTGGTGTTGGTGGCCCAGTTCCCGCAGAAAAAGATGGACGGAACCCAGTAGGGCTACTAAGACACGAGGTTGGGGAGCCGGGACGCGAACCTGAGCAGGGGGATAACGGCGAGGAGGGTGTAAACGTAAGTGAGTGTGTGGAATGAGAAGGACAAGAAAACTTGCCAGGTCGCTTGTCGCTACCCTTTTCTGATACGGGGGTGAGGGGATAATGGGGAAGGGGTTCGTCAGGAGGGGTGGGGTAATGGCGCTGGGTATGGGTGTGGGTGTCCGCGGCTAGTTCGCGATACCACAGCCTCCACGATATGTTTTCGAGACGTCGACCATCTTGAAGAGACTCTTTGCACTTTGTGAAGACTGAGGAGAGACAGAGTGAGGAAAGAGGATCGTAAAAAGAAACGAAAAAAAAAGAGGGGGATGTGGGGGAAGAGAGGTACCTGTCCAGAGGCCTGGGAGTGCATCAGGGGTGTCGAGATGGTCGAGAGCATGGGAGGCAAGAGTCAGGACGGGGGATGGAAGGTGTGAAACCATGACATAGAGACAGAGATAGGGAAAGAGACAACTCTGCCTTGTTTTCGATTTTTTGGATTACGACGAGTTTCCTCCCACTCGAGAGACGCACATACACGGTCCGATCACCGCTCCGTCTCTCCGGTCAGCTGCCTCTCGGAGAACACCGCACATAAATATTCCATAAAATTATCTCTCGCCGTGCGTCCCGCGGCCTCCTAATCAAGCCAGGCGCTACGACGTCCCCGCAATATTTGTGGTAACGGCGTCATCACCCTTCTTTTTTTTTCGGCTCGTAATTGTATTATGCAGGTTTGGCAACGAATTCTAAGATACATGGCATACAGTGTGGCGGGGCGGACAATAAGATAAGCCTCTCGCAGCGACAGAGTAGTATTTTATCGTCATCTCACAACGTCCGCGTTCAACGCGAGCATTGCAGCAGCGCGCTCTATATCGGGTATCGTATCTCTGCCAGCGATCGGGTCGATCCCGCTCAACGCGATTACTCCGGTTCGAGGTCAAAGGGACAACTATAAAGGAACCAGACGTTAAGCCTCGCTCGACGCTAGCTGGCACGTCCCTTTGTCCAAGTGATACTTTAGTCCGTTAGGGTTTAAATATGACTAGTCACGCGTTAGTACACATATCCAAACTAGTTCAACGCGAGGCAAACTAACCTTCAAGCAACCAGGTTTCTATTTTAAGCCCAGCCACACAATCATAAGCACCCAATTTGACGACATCAATAAAACACGAGATCCTTACCGGGCATCGATACAATTTTTCACGTTTCCGCGGGGCCGTCGTAATTTCGTGTGATTGGAACCGACCACGAGGACCGCGACGCTCAACGCGCTTGGGTCCACATGCGGGCTCACGTGCCGTGGTTAACAACGAGGGTGCGAGCGCTATTGGCTCTTTTGATGTGCAACGAGAAACGAGCTCGGGTGAAGGTGCGTGGGGTAAATAGTCCTGCGGACTCGGTGGGCCTCCCATACTCGCAGGCGAGGTCGCAGAATCCGACTCGCTGTCGAGTGTCGGGGTACATGGCGTTGGAGTGCAAGGACGAGCACCTTCCGGAAGCGCACGCGGTTGCGGGAAACTGAGAACCATGTGGGCAACGTCATGAAACGCGTCTGTTGGAGGGTGGCATGGTGGCTCATCGTGGATGACCGGTATTGACTCGACGTGCGTGGCTTCGAAATGTGCCAGTAGCTCATGCAAGTCCGGGATGTTGAGCCCGCAACAGTTAAAGTTGGAACACTAGCAACGCGTAACCGAGTTATTTGAATTGACACACAAGACCCGGAAGTCACTCACGATTTCGCGTTCAAACGTAGGATAGAGGATCGAATCGAACGCGCCGAGAGGATCTGGCGAGTCGAGAGGAGAAGGAGCAGGCCATAAGCAGGGATCTGCGAGAGTGGAGAAGACCAAGCTACAAGAGGAGGGGATGCGTCAGTGGCAGCAAGAAGGAAGAGAGGAAAAAGAAGAATACTCGAACGAGTCGGACATGTCGCGTGTCAATCGGGCGGAGGGATGGTAGGGGGAGGGAGAGAGCGTGTATGTGAAAAGCGGGGAAGAGGAGGAAGAGGGTTGTGAAGGCGACGGAGGGGTGATATAAGTGATATACTGACACGTTCGGCGAACTAGGCCAGAAGCGCTCAGGTCGCACGCGATTCCCGCGTTGCGCTTCAAAAGAAGCGCGCCAAGTCTTTAATGGATCAGCGTTTGACAGGAACGGAACTAACGCAATCTGAATCCCGGCCGAATCATCCACGAACAGGTATTCTTCTTTCCTCAAGAAGATCCTTCGCCCTACTACTCTCTCAGCGTGCCCTTGCCATCTTGCTCTGCACTCTTTCCACGTAAGTATGCTGGCACACCACAGGCGGATGCCGACTCCCTGAAACACTTCACTCAATCGAGATTATGTCTTCATATGTCCATACGTAACCGTCCTTTATTGAGTTACCGTCCCCTGGAACCCCATGCCCACACATCCCTACCACCTGCCACAGCACCCCTTCCTCTTGCGACAAGACGGCCACACGTCCTGTAGAGCACCACTGGCGTCATTGCTGGTCCAAAGTATGGTTGATACAATGCTCGGTACAGCAGCGGTACCTTTTGTCGTGTCTATTTTCGTTTAGCCGTTCGCTTGTCCTAACCTGGGGCCCTCAACCCACAGGTGGCAGTTACTCACAAAGGCAGTACTGTAGTGCCTCACCCACAGAAGCCCGCTCAGAAGTGCGAAGCAAGTCGCCGGTCTCGATCCTGGGCCTCGACCGCAAGACTCCGCGTTCGCAACCAGTGATGGGAATGCAGCGAGAGGGATGGAATGGAAGGAAATCAACTGGACAGGTCTTTCCTTCGAGTGCCCCCGACGGCGACGTGGAATGGAAACCGTCAAATCCCGCAATCGGGGGTGGTGGTGTTGCACCAGGGGCGGAATGTTGCGCCAGAGCAGTTCATCCTTTCTTAGCCCCGCAATAATTCCTCGGCTCGGCGGCAGCCCCAACCTCCGCGGTTAAAACGCTTCCCAAAACCAGACGCCCCTCCTCCGAAATGGCACCTGTAAGAAGAACTCACGGCGACGACGTTCTTGCGCAGGCGATCCAGACTCGCAAACACGTAAAACGGAATCTGATCACCAGCAGCACGAGTAACAGTAACTACGGTAATACTGCGTTGTAATTACGACGAACAGCAAGAGACATCGGCATCGGAGGTGGTGCACAGGCCGATCTTTTTACCCGTCGACGTCGTTCAGCAACTGTAGGCACTGTACAGCCCTGAACCTGGCCATACGGTAACGGCAACTCGTCGGCAAAAATTGGCGTGGCGTGCTGATGATTGATGTAAACTTAGCGGCCCTGGCCGCGGGCACGCCGTTGCGCCGCCCGGACGATCGTCCCATTGCCATTATCAGAATTCAGCAGCAAGGCGCAAGACTGGAGCGGTCTACCTACGCAAGTCGTGCGCCGCTCGCGGCGGCAGCGCAGGAATCTTCGCATTGGTGCCATGACCTACACCTGCTGACGTGCCAGCCTGCAGTCAAGGCGAGTACGGGACCGGCTGCAATTGCATATCGAGATAAGGGACTTGACCAGGGGTGACTGGTGACACGCGACGGCGTTCATGGTGGGCACGGAGAATGATCAATGCGAGAAAGAGGGTGGGCTTCACGTCCTAGCAATTACGCGAGCAGGGCAGGTGGAATCGCATCACCCTCACCATGGTTGTCATGATTTGCAAATTAGACAAGTTGGCTCCGCCTCCAGCAGCAGTACACGTTCGACTGAATCGTGAATTCCGGTGCAGTCCAGAACGTCGCGTGGTCTCGGACGTACTCTCCGCAATTTAGCGGAAACGCCAAGCCCGACTGCTTAGCGCTTAACCTTCGCCTGGACTAAGACCCCAACTGCAACGCTCGTGACAGAGATTCGGTGCTTGTACTACTCGGACTTCTTTGCAGGAATCAAGCTCGAAAACTCGGTCTGGGCTACATTTCGTCTCGTTCGTGACCGTGTCTTCTACGTCAGCGGTTCGATAGCACACTTGTTCTGACTGTAGGATTCACTTGTAGAACACGATCCTCGGGGCCATTTACACAAGCGGCGCAGCAGTAAGCTAGCCGGCTCGCTCAAGCAGTCCGTCAATTGAACATCAAACATACCTGCCCGTTCGCCTGCGAATGAATTACAGTATTGTGGAGCGTTGCGTGTATCGCGGATGCTGCAACAGAGTGACACATATCTAACGCAGGCTCTGAATTGACAATCGAAGAGGACTTACGATGGATGGAGATACAGCCACGTGCATCTGCAACGTGAGCGGCGACGTTCGAAGGTGTGTCTCATCATCAGTGTCAGTAGCGGAGTTCGGTCGGCATACGGTGAGACCTCACCTACTTGCACGCCGACACCGGATCATTTACTGAATTGCTGACGTGGGCAGCTCCTTCTTTGCAGAGATATGCGTCGTGTCAGGACGCCTGAGAGCGCCTACGAGCCACCGCAGGCGCTGAGAAGCACCCAGCGTTTTGCATGTGACACTCAAACTTCGTGCGAGAAGGGGCGCGGCGTTAAAGAGGCCGAAAGGACGATACTTGTAAAATGAACTGTCGACATAGGGAACGTTACTTTGATACGGTAAGGTCGGAGTAGAGGAAAGCAATGCAATAGATCAGGTATGGCATGAAACAAAACGTTCTTTGCTAATGCCAAGCCCAGAGGTAAAACAAAGTGTATAGTAGCATACCTGAGTATTGACGACCTTGTAAAGTTACAGTAGATAGCGAGTAATCTGGCGCAACATTTGAATGTGCAACCAAACTGCAACCAGACCTTCCTTGTACATGCGGCGCCTTTTGTGTGATTAAACTCAAATCTGACCCAGGTACATTGGCAGAGTCCTTCACTCACCGCTTTGAAGCCACATTCGTGATTCTAGCGGAAAACGTGGGCGTGTGATTTGTGATTGCTTTCCGTACATGTAAAGCCTAGGCCGGGAGTGAGGGGCTCACGCGCTAGAAGCTCTCAGTTACTGCGAATTTTACAATCAGGACATTACTGCGTGTGAGTATGGGGTACTTTCCAAGATTTGCGTACTATTATTGAGGGGAGTGTCAGAAGCACCCTTGGCAAATATGGTCTTGTTCTGGTCTGTCCTAGGTTCTCTTGTTTCATACATGCATCATGATGCATTCTCCCACTTACAGTATAGCCGAACGACATTTGATCTTCCCCGCTGATGGAGTGGGCAACTCATCCACGTGCTCTAGGCTCATGCACTTCGACTTCAGGGTGTATCCCATAACGACGTGTCCCTTCGTTCTGAGGTGAGACAGAGCGTACTTGATATCGCATAAATTGGTGGCACTCGGAAGGTGATCGCAAAGCGAATGAGTCTTTTGACAAACCTATCTTCGTAATTGTGAAATTGATGTACGAACATATCAACTGACTCGTTGGGAAGAGAGACCCATATGGTAAACCATGCTGGTGATGGAGCGCAGTTAAGCCGGAGATGGAGGTACCACAGGTTGTGAAGAGCAACTGAGGTACCGTAATCTATGGATGGCTCATCTGGGCATCAAAGTTACTTCGTTCTCCCCAAACATGGTGCGAGCACGTGGAACCTGAGCTCGAAAGGCCCATCTGTCGCCTAGGCAGCCTAATCGTCGAGTCTTGCAGATGACATGAAAGGGAAGTGTGAGCAACATCATCGATGTGTCAGATTGACTGGCGATGGTGCACGAGCACCGCGTAGGGGATCTTCTGTACACACGCAGGTAAGACCTCGATGAAGCGAAACAAATAGAACAATACCACTTGCTTCGATTTTACGTTGTCGCTACTTCTTCGTGGTCGTTATCGCCGTCATCCTCGTCATCGCTAGATTCCTCTTCTTCCTCAAGCGCCGCCTCAGCTTCAGCCTGCAGCTGCGCAGCAGAAGCAGCGCTCGCGATGGCCTGTTCCAGCATCTGCGCCTGTTCAGGCGAAAGACCAGATAGCGACGAGCCCGCGACGGCAGGCGTTGGCGCTGGAGGTGCCCCACTCGCCACGGCGGTCGAGGAGCTCAGAGTCCCACCAGCGATAGCGACAGGCGGAAGTTGCGCCTGTGCCCGCGCCAACACGCTAGCGAGCGTAGCTTGACTACTCGCGGCGTCCATGACGTTGTCTGCGCACGCCGCGCCACCCAGTGCACGCGCGACGCACGCCTGCAGGATAGGGTGCAGTCGCGCCACCGTCGCGTGCGCGGCAGCAAGGACTGCCGCGGGTAACTCGCCGTCCTCGAGAATGCCTCCGGGGCCACCCGCGGTCGCGGCAGCCGTCTCCGACGCGTCGTGCCACATTCGTGTGCGGCGCAGCTCGTCCTCTGCGCCAGCAGGCCCACGCGGGACATAAATTTCGGCGATGTCGGCGGTCGCGCACGTACCTTGGCGGGCGGCCGCGGCGTTGCGGTGTCGCGTGAGCGCGTCGCGTCGCGAGAAGGCCTTGGCGCAGCCGGTGCACTGCCACGCCTTATCGTCGTGCATGCGCGCGTGCCGCTTCAGGTCGTGATTCCGCGCGAAGGCGGCGGGGCAGCGCGTACAGCGGAAGGGACGCTCCGCGGAGTGGATGCGTGCGTGTGTGCGTAGGCTATAGAGTCGCGCGAAGGTCTTGTCACAGCCTGGAAATGTGCACGGGTGCACGGAGGTCCCGGGCAGCCCCCATGCTGTGGGCCCCGGCCCGCCGATGGGGACGCCGGAGAGCACGCCAAGGGCCTGGATGAGGCCGCCGAGTTCTTGCTGTGCCTTGCGATCGGGACCTGCGGCAGTCATTGCGAAGAGGAAGACCTGATGCAGGGGAAGCTGGATAGAAACGATCAGGGACGGCGGTGGGGGTCCTGTGAGTGGCATGACGGGACCGGTTAGGGCTGAGATAATGGCGCGGGTGGCGGAATCCAGGTGTGAATGCAACGCATAGGGGATCGGCAATGACGGGACAGCGTGTATAGGAAGAGAATACGGGCGTTTGGAAAGTGGGGCACTGTCGAGGGAAGGGTCGAGTTCGTCACGCTGGCGTTTCCCGAGCTCCAGCTGAATGGAGGACTCTTCGGAATGACGTAGAGAAGAGAATAGGGCGTCAGAGCGGGCGAGGGAAACCAAGAGGTGGCTTAGAGGCTTGGCGACTTCCTTCGGGATAACACCGGACGAAACAGCGTTGTTGAATGCATCGAGAACGGATACCCCAGGCAAACCTGGGATCACAGTAGTGGAGAGGGTCGAGCGTGCCAGTGTATCATTTGCGATGTCCTTGAGAACAATTCGCATGGTCTTGAGGCCTCTTGCACTCTCCTATCAGGCGCTGAATGACTGCTGGAAATTGCAGAAGGCTCAGTCGGCACAGAGGAGGGTGGGCCGTGACTAGACGCAGCTGCAGCTGCAGCCTCCGCCTGGGCCTTACTTATCTCTGCCCACAGCTGGTCGTTCAAACGGCGCGCGATATCCTCCGCCTCGGCGTCTGCGTCTTCATCGATTTCATCCTCTCTTCGTCGTCGTCATCTGCTTCCGCAGGGTCCTCACCGTCGACATTATCGTGCTCGCAACGCTTGTCAATCGTGGGGTTCATAGTCGCATTCGATGAGGAAGTCTGGTTCGGTGAGTCGGAGCCCATTTTTATGTGTGGCTGCAAGCCAGACAAATGTTGGGGTAAGTGGAGGTAACTTAGCAGTAGAGAGGCGGGTACACGGTCCGTACAGCCTGCGCAGATCATATCCCAGAGGTCATCAGTGCGACAACTGCGACAACTTGTATGATGCGCACTGGCAGTGCCTGTGATGCTATATTAGAATGAACTAAACCCTCGCCACGAAAAAATAGCTAATTTCGAATTTCGGGTCCCCCAGCCCACTCTCTACCATCGGTTCATCTACTAGTGCCGTCAATTGGTAGCTGTCGTTGCTACCATTATTGCCGCGACTGAGGTCAAATGCATTAGAATCGCCTCTAGACCTCACCCTTGAGAGGCGACGTTGTTCCATTTGTACCATCGATCCAATAAATCGTTTCCTTCCTTATTTCCCCGTCGCCTCGACCCCCACTTCGGGTGTTTCGGCGGTATGCCGTCATCAAATCGCCTGAGGTTGCATTGTGTAGCCATCCAATTCATTGTTCAAGTAAAGAGGACTTACTTATTTCTCCTTGCTGACCAAGGGTTTTCATTTCTTCGAACCACGGCAGCGCCTCTTCCTGCCTGCCCATCTCCGTAAAACGGAGCACAACATCTCTCAGCAGCTGACGGAGGTGAGTCTCATACTGTTCATCTGCCACGTCCTCTCGATCACGTTGCTCTTCAACGGCATCCCTTGCGTACCTGAGAGCGTCGCTCGCTCGTTCCGTGCGGGAAAGACAGGAAGATGCGAGGGAAAGTGAGTAAATGAGGTCGAGGGCATGTGTATCTGGAGCTCCAGAACTCAGTCCTGGAGGCGCGTGACAGCTTCTTCGGCGAAAGGTGCTGCATCCCGGCTTTCGTCCAGTTCACACATGCGGTCCGCGACGATGTAGAGAGCACTGGCCAACCCAGCGCTGTCTGCCGGCGTGACGAGACGGAACAACCTGACGGCGAAGTGAGCCAGTTCCAGCTCTTCACGGATCGCCTTCCTCCTGTTGCTTTTATGGCGGAACTTCGCCTGGTGGACGACTGCCCAGGCCAAGGGACGTCTGAATGGGCTGACTGAACTTGGAGCAGCCATCATGAGCGCTCGCCAGAGTTCGACTGCCTCCTTTGCGACAGTATATGAATCGAGGGTTTGATTCGCGCGTAGGAGTTGTTGGGAATGGGAATCAAGGACATGCGCGAGGATGAGGGAGAAGACAGGTCGCTGGGCGCTGATAACGCGAAGGAGAGCAATAGCTTCGGCACTGGCGACGTGGGCGAGGCTATGCTGATTTTGGGCTGAGAGTGCCTTCGATTTAGTGAAGAGCGCGCCCGCTAATACTGCTTGGGGGCCGACGCCTGATGAGTTTCGAGATATTTCGATCACTTCCTCAGCTGTGGACAAGGCCAGTGCGCTGTCAACTCCGATGTGTGCATCAGAAACGCATAAACGACAAAGTGAGGAGATATGATCGTATCAGCCGTGACTCATTCGCGTCGCCAAGGAGTTTTGCGAGTCCGAGTGCCACTGCAACTCCTCGCTCCTTTTGCCCAACGGAGCAGAGTAACACGGCACAGTTGAGCAAAGCGTACACCAATTCGGGAACGGGGTCAGATTGGAATCCTGGAAGAGCGCCACCGCTTCATTTGCTGCGTTGACCGCGTCTTTATCTTCATTGAGATCTGCTGAGATATTTGCAAGCAGAGATAGGACAGACGCAACAGAAAGGCTGAAGTCGTCAGGTCCTGCGGTATGCATTGCACGGAATGTTTCCAACGCAAAGCCGGATGTCTTAGATGCATACTTAAGCAGACCAAGGTCACTGAGGGCTTGGGAGAGCTCGAGGTACTTGGTGGCGATGGCAACGGCGTCATTTCCGGAATGAAGGTCCTTTAAGACATCGCAACAACGCTTTGCAGTTGTAAGGGCTATCTTTTTGTCGTGGTCAGGATCACCGGTGGGATGATAGGGTTTAATAGGTGAGGGCTGAGAAAGACCTTCGGTAGCTGCAAAGGCGGAAGGAGAGAGTGACGCGCAACACATCAGCAAGCGCACTTCACTTCGTCGACGGACAAGGTCCAGGGGTTCACTCTTGGGTTCCCTTTCAGCGTCCTGATTAAAACGTCTCAGTGTTGTGTCTCTAGATCCCACTTAAAGACGCATACCTGATCGCTCTTCTTGAATGAAGAGCTCTGAACAAGCTGCTTAATATTTTGCGTTATCTCAAGCAGAGTGGGTGACAAGGGAGCAATGGGAAACCCTAGGCTCGAGTTGGGCTGATTGGCACCCTGCTTAGCATCACTTTGCGTCAGACTAAGCTTTAGAGCCTCCAGTTTAGCAGCCACCGTTTGATGAATGAGGTTCGCGCCGTCTGGTGGATTGATGGTTCGGTGTGTTGTACGTCAGGTCCAGGAACAGATCGAACCGAGGTAGATTAGCCAGATCAAGGGGCTATGAGTGGCGTCTGAGTAACCGTCAGAATGCGTAGCGAAATTATGTTCACCGAGGTTGGGGGAGCATAGTCTATGTCCGCTATGTAGGCAGATAGGCGGGTAGATGGTCCAAATCGCGACCTGTATCGTGTTCAGTGAGGCGGGAAGAAGCCTTATCATGCTGAAGTAGTTGTTGTGGATTGGAGGAGGGTTTTTTTCGCGGAACTGAAAGAATTGATCGTGAGTAAATGCATGTCTCAACTGCTTAATCCGCACCTTTGATTTCCCTTAGTCCAGAGCGAGAGCACATTTCCTACAAAGTAAGTTGCGACCCGGAATTTGGATAAGTAGCTTTTTTGCTCACGTCCAATGCCTGACGTAGGTGTGATCATCCGACGGATTCTGTGAACCCGAATCTTGGGATTAAAAAAAACGGCGGTGAAAGCGTGAAAGGGCTATAAGTGACTGGCTAAGAAAACTTCCCTGAGAGAACGCAGTACTCACTCCTCACTTGGAGCTCTTTTGAAAGAATTGCTACCTTCTGACCATCGTTGGCAGAAGGCGGACCTTTTTCGTGGAACATTCGCTGTGAGTACCTGGCAGGCTGAAATCCTGGTGGAAGCTTACTGGAAAAGACCCGCTGTATCTTGGGTTCAGCCTCTCGAAGGCAAGCCAAAAATCCATTCTGCTGGAGGGACTCCAGGGACTGAAAACATGAGAAGAACGAAGCCAACGAGCAGAAGTTCACTCACGCTGATGGAAGTGATCTTATGGAGCCGTGCCAAGTCGCCGTCATGAACGAGGACCATGTCAGAGCGAGGATCTTTCTATGAGTGATGTGAGCACCAATTACGTGTTCGTATACTTCAGGTAGACAGTCTGACATACTCACACTGGCAATATACTCCAATAGCGAGCTGAGTGGATCCTGGTACTTTAAAGGTTAGACAAGGTTTGGAGACACCCAAATAGCAAACCTCACCGTAGTAACGGTAGATGTTGAGACTGGCTGTCTGTCTGGCTTTGGGTTGTCATGGTTCTGGTTTAAACCCGAAGTTGATCTCCCGCACCTCTGAACCAGTTCAGTACTTGGTGGGTGCGGGCGGCACGGAATCCTTGGATAAATACGCATTGGCTTTCAGATAGGTCCTGTGTCCATGCAGATGCAGTCCTCTACCATAGTGCAGGTAGGCGTCGACATACCTCCCCGCTAGGTCCCGTTTTCAACTCCACCCCGTGACTAGGTTCGCCGGGAAACTCCCAATCGACGCTAGCATGGCTGGGAAGACTCTCAGAAACGCGACCCTTAATGATACTTGCATGGGACCCGTCCTGCCAGGGCCCGGGCTCTCGATGAATGCGATGTTAGCCCAAGATTTCGCGCGATGATGTCCCGTGACCAAAATGATATCCTCCATCTTCTTGATTTCTGGGTGACGCCCCTTGGCAAAGGAGAAACAGTCGTCGATATGTCCCACCATCCATTCGGCAAATTCTCCCTTAGCGTCAGTGTCCTCACTTTGTACCCGGACAGGAAGAAGAAGGGCTGCGCCTCGCTTCCTTTCACACGAAAACGAGAGTTCTACGAGTCCCCCTGGACTGGAAAATAGGATTAGCCATGAAAGGTTTTCTAGTGCGCATCGCAATCACCCTAGTGCAGATGTTTCTGCAACACCATGAGCATGCGTGGTGGACTCCATGACCCCAGACGAGCAGAAGTTTTTGGGTCCGAGCGTGCAGCTATTGATATAATCGTCAATCTTTGGTTTCAATGGTTCGTGGGACTCTGGCAACTCGGATTTCTCATGGGACGGATGGTCTGCTGGACGCAGAGCGTTGAATAGGCGCATAAATTTGCCGTGGAGAATATATCCGACGTCGCCGACTTCTACAGCGTTGTGGAGTCCGCCGGGATTCGGTTCCCATAAGGCGTGGCCATAACCAGGATACTTGAGCGCGAGCTGGTCACGAAAAATGTCGGGCGGGGCCAGCGAAGGCGGCATGATAGTTGACAGTGAGAAATCTACCTTCGAGCGTCAACAAGACTTCAATTGGACGAGGTCTGGAGATTACCAATTCGGGGCGTTGACAACAGCGCCAGGGCTGGCAGCTGTCTGAGCAAGAGTGGTAAGCTCGCAAATCGGAACTGGAATTACAATACCTTCCATCTTGAGGAAAGAGGTCTTTGAGCGCTTAGACTTGTGGTGAACGAGGTTCAAAGGTTCGGGAAATAGGCGGGCACAAGATCGATTCCAGTCCGAGCATTACGCGGACTGGCAGAAGCCATCGCATCCTACTCACGCATGTACGGCAGAATATGATATGAATATCGCGTTAATTGCAAGCCTGAAGATACGATGTCACATGTCACCGGTCATACATTGACTGGTCGAAATAGGACATGATGATGTGGGGCCATCGCGTCACATTGGGAGCATTGACAATACCCACATGATTTTGTCGGCGCGGAGAGTGTGCGAAAGGGATGCTCTACGAAGATCGTCATGATGTCACTAAATTCAAGTTTGGCAGTCATTATAAGCTATCGGCATGTTTAACTTCCTGTTGCCCAAACTCATTGACATCCCACGCACTGGCAGTTCTGAATGAGACGCTCGCCTCTCTGGACCAACGCGATCACCACTCCGAGATATTGTGATAAGAATTCAGGGACAACTACAGTTGGCCTTCGTAACGCATCGCATTGCGTCACAGCGCATATGTGTCGTAATACTGTAAGTTACTGCCGCTCCAGCCGCACAACATGATGTACACTGAGACACTAGTGTCACATTGACTGTGCCGTGCCTGTCTGCCTGATGCGACTGGTAATTTTGCAAAGCGATCTTTTTGATAGCTATCCCGAGCTTTGATGCGTTACGGTTGATTCTCCCCAGAGTTCGTCACAAATCGTCAGGCTTCAGGTCAATCAAAGGCTAAATCAACTTGAAAAGGACCACTCCAAATTTCCTGACAGTTGCTGTATTTGGATACAGTAGCTAGCCGCTCGCATCAATCTCCAACTCCAGCTCAAATAGATGCACCCTCGTCTGCTCTGCGCATGCCCACCTAATAGGTCACCATGACGCCAACCATTCCACCCCACAGTCCAGATATCGAATTGGGAACATACACCGGTCCCTCTGTTGCAGGTTTGTCGCACCATTTCGTCCGGATTTTGACATCCGCGAATATGATCCGCAGTGTCTCTCTCCCCCGAGCTCATCACGCAGGAGATAGTTGAAAACGAAACGCCCACGCCCCGCGATGCAGGGTCAATTTCTCGCGCACCGACCTACTCCGTTGATGACCCTGGCTTGGGCCCCAGTCTCATTCCGAGTCTTGGTTCCGGCTTCCAACTTGGCCAGTTCCATCTGCCCCCGAGTACTCCGAGTACACTGCATCCCCCCTCCCCTCTACCTCCCATTCCTTTGGCTGCAGGTGTACCCGCTGGTCATGCCCATTCTAATGTCGCAGAGGGGAATTACGGGGACTCCTCCGACAAACTGTTCTCGGTCTACCTCTCGCAAGCGGAGAATTTTGACAAGGAGCAGTCGGAGAGTTGGAAGGGTGATACGGAGGGGATCCTTGTCTTTGTTCGTTCACCATTGAACCTCCTCCGACTATTCCGGCTGATTTTTCTGTGTATCACTGGCAGACTGGTCTTTTCTCTGCGACGGTCGCCTCGTTCATTATCGAAAGCTATCAGCAGCTACAGCCCGACTCGGGCGATACGACCGTTTTGCTTCTCGCCCAGATCTCGCAACAGCTCGCTGCCCTCTCCAATGGCACCTCTATCTCTATCCCATCTACATTGCCCAACCAGACCTTCCGGCCATCGACATCCGCTGTACGGGTGAACATATTGTGGTTCCTCAGCCTCACCCTGAGCTTGACATGCGCGCTTCTTGCGACGCTCATGCAACAGTGGGTACGGCGGTACCTTCAAGTTTCCCAGCGTTGGTACGCGCCGTACAAGCGGGCGCGCATACGAACCTTCTTTGCGGAAGGCGTGACGCGATTTGGCCTTCCACGTGCAGTGGAGGCTCTCCCTGCTCTTCTTCACGCATCTGTTTTCCTCTTCTTCGCGGGTCTTATCGACTTTTTACTCAACATCAATCACACCGTGGCGATATCCCTCCTCTCGGCCGTCGCTATGGGAGCATCATCATATTTCTTATGCTCGATGTTTCCCCTCATCTATCCGAATTCGCCGTACCAGACACCGCTAACTGCCGTTCTTTGGGTGCTGAAACAAGTTATTTTTCTGAGCAGTCTTAGCCTGACACGGCGAGTTGTCAGGTTTATCTACGAGCACACTGGCTTGGTCGCGTGGAAATTGTATGGGCGCCTGATTGTCCTGCTTGACGAGCACTCCCGGCGCTTCGCCCAAGGTTTCTCATGCAGCCGTGAAGCGATTGCCTTGGAGCAGCCCACCGAAATGGACGCCCGGGCTCTGTGGTGGACGCTAGACGCGCTGGACGAGGATCATGAATTTGAGCGGTTCGTCGCCGCCATCCCCGGGTACTACCGTTCGACCACGGTGCGGCCACCCGCTGTGGCACTCAAGCACTTGACGCATCACGAAGGCCTCGACTCGCCATTGGAAGCGCGCATTCTGGAACTGCACTCTCCGCCCGGAACAGCACCCAACCAGCCCCCAACCTCCGAACTGGAGCAGAATCGCCGCGTTGCATGTCTCGAGGCGCTCTACTGCCTCCCCGGCGTCGTCTCACGACACCTTCGCGCGGTGGCGTTGGACCCGACCCTCTTCGTGAGCGACCCGCTCTTTGCGTCGTCTGAGGCATGGGCCGTCGCCACTTCCATGACCAACGACTCTAACCGCGACATCGCGCTTGCAGCGCATTGTGTCGCTTCTGTGCTCGTCGTTGCTTGGCGCCATGGCTATGCCGCTTCACCCGGACCCCCCGGCGGTAGTGTTGGCACGCTGGCACAGCACCTTGGCGTGCCGGAGGGTGTCGTACGTGCGTGGATGCAGAGCGGGGACAGCGTGATGCTCGCGAACTTCATCCAGCTCATCGAGGACACGCTCGACGACCTGCGTGAGCGCGACGCGGCGAGCCTAGTACCCGTTGGGGTGAGCGTCCCCAACACGCCACCGCGGTACCAGATGCTCTTTGTAACACTGGGGCTCGTGAACAAGTTCAGTGCAGTAAAGGTTGTGGGTGAGCTTCAGACTACATTTTCGATGCTTTGGACACGCATAGAGAGCCTTGAGCGGGCCTCGCGTGAGAGGGGTTACCGTGCTTGGGGGCTAGAGATGGTCATACGGCGGATGCTACCTATACGCGCTGGGTTTACTCCATTTGGGGTGAGTTTGGTTTGGCATCTGCTACCGTAGTTTAATTGACTCAATCTGTGCGCTGTGATCGCGGATGCTTATTCCTTAGGAGGAGTCTGTGCGTGTCCTTACCTTGCAGGCCGAGGCACTTGAGGGCCGTGCAACATCAACGAGGAGAGCGGAGAGAGCACGACGCAGCACGGGGTAGAGAACCGTCGAGGACATGCATGTATTAGAAGATAGGCGGGGGCCCAGGATGTACTGTGATTCCGTCGGGTACGCTGTGCTAAGGTATAAACTGTCGAGCGCGAAAAACAGGGATATTGAAAGTGAGTAAAGGAATAAGCAGACTACAGACTGGGCGGAAGCACGAAGGGATTGACCAAAGGAGCCCACAAACTACTGACCTTCTCTGGCCAGGACCACGGGCCAAAGTGATCAAGACTCCGAGATCTTGCAATGAGAATTCAGTGACAAGTATTCCGTAATACAGCCTGAGTAATAGCTACCTTCTCGTAATGTATCGCATCTCGTCAACGTATTTATCTACTGCAGTTCCAGTCGTACAACATGGACACTGATACGGTAGTGTCACATAGACTATATCGTGCCTGCCAGTCTGCCTGATAAATTGAGCGGAAATTTCACAGCGACCTTTGTGATATTCGTCCTGAGCTTTTGATGCTTTGATTCTCCGCAGAGCTCGTTAGGTCGATCAAAGGCTAAACCAAAGGACCAACTCGAAACTTCCTGTATTTGGACAGATAGCCACTCGCATCCTCTCTAAACTCCAGCTCAAATAGATACACCTCGTCTGCTCTGCCCACCTAATAGGTCACCATGACGCCAACCGTTCCACCGCACAGCCCAGATATTGAATTGGGAACATACACAGGACCCTCTGTTGCAGGTTTGTCGTGCCATTCCATCCGGTCTTGACCTCAGCAAAATATCATCGGCAGCGTCTCTCTCCCCCGAGCTCATCACGCAGGAGATAGATGAAAACGAAAACGAAACGCCCACGCCCCGTGATGCCGGGCCAATTTCTCGCACACCGACGTACACCACGTATGACCCTGGCTTAGACCCCAGTCTCATTCCGAGTCTCAGTTCCGTCCTCCAACTTGGCCAGTTCCACCCGCCACCGCCACCTCCCCCTTCGCCTCTACCGTGCATTCCTTTGGCCTCAGATGAACCTGCTGGTCATGCCCGTTCAACTGTTGCAGAGGGGAATTACGGGGACCCTTCTGACAAGCTGTTCTCCGTCTACCTGACGCAAGCGGAGAAATTTGACAAGGAGGAGTCGGAGAGTTGGAAGGGCGATACAGAAGGGATCCTTGTCTTTGTTCGTTCGCCATTGAACCTCCTCCGCCCATTACGGCTGATTACTCTCTCGCAGACTGGTCTTTTCTCTGCCACTGTTGCCGCATTCATTATCGAAAGCTATAAGCAACTACAGCCCAACTCAGGCGATACGACCGTTTTGCTTCTCGCCCAGATCTCGCAACAGCTCGCTGCCCTCTCCAATGGCACCTCTATCTCTATCCCATCTACACTACCCAACCAGACCTTCCGGCCATCGACATCCGCTGTCCGGGTGAACATATTGTGGTTCCTCAGCCTCACCCTGAGCTTGACATGCGCGCTTCTTGCGACGCTCATGCAACAGTGGGTGCGGCGGTACCTTCAAGTTTCCCAGCGTTGGTATGCCCCCTACAAGCGGGCGCGCATACGAACCTTTTTCGCGGAAGGTGTAGAGCGATTTGGCCTTCCTCGTGCAGTGGAGGCCCTCCCTGCTCTTCTTCACGCATCTGTTTTCCTCTTCTTCGCGGGCCTTATCGACTTTCTACTCAACATCAATCACAAAGTGGCGATATCCCTCCTCTCGGCCGTCGCTATGGGAGCATCAGCATATTTCTTATGCACGGCGCTTCCCCTCATCTACTCGAATTCGCCGTACCAGACACCGCTCACGACACTGCTCTGGGTGCTGCAACAAGTGCTTTTGGTAAGCGGCCTTGACCTGATGCGGCGAGTCGTCAGGTTTATCTACGAGCACACTGGCTTGGTCGGCTGGAAATTGTATGGGCGGCTGGTTGTCCTGCTTGACGAGCACTCCCGGCGCCTCGCCCAAGGTTTCCTACGCAGCCGTGAGGCGATTGCCTTGAAACAACCCCCCGAAATGGATGCGCGGGCTCTGGGGTGGACGTTGGATGCGCTGGACGAAGACCACGAACTTGAGCGGCTCGTGGCTGCCATACCCGGGTATTACCGTTCGACCACGGTGCGGCCACCCGCTGTGGCACTCAAGCACCTGACTCATCACGAAGGCCTCGACTCGCCATTGGAAGCGCGCATCCTGGAACTGCACTCTCCTCGCGGCACAGCCCCCAACCAGCCCCCAACATCCGAGCTGGAGCAGAATCGCCGCGTTGCGTGTCTCGAGGCGCTCTACTGCCTCCCCGGCGTCATCACACGACACGTGCGCGCCGCGACAATTGACCCGTCTCTCTTCGTGAGCGACCCGCTCTTTGCATCGCCCGAGGCATGGGTGGTTGCCACTTCCATGACCAACGACTCTAACCGCGACATCGCGCTTGCAGCGCATTGTGTCGCGTCGGTGCTCGTCGTCGCTTGGTGCTATGGCTATGCCGCTTCACCCGGGCCGCCTGGCGGCAGTGTTGGAGCGCTGGCACGACACCTCGGTGTGTCGGAGGATGTTGCAAACGCGTGGCTGCGAGGTGGGGATAACGTCATGCTTGCGAACTTCATCCGGCTCATCGAGGACACGCTCGACGACCTGCTCGAGAGCGACGCGGCAAGCCTAGTACCCGTTGGGGTGAGCGTCCCCAACACGCCACCGCGGTACCAGATGATCTTTGTAACGCTGGGGCTCGTGAACAAGTTCAGTGCAGTAAAGGTTGTGGGTGAGCTTCAGATTACATTTTCGATGCTTTGGACACGCATAGAGAGCCTTGAGCGGGCCTCGCGTGAGAGGGGTTACCGTGCTTGGGGGCTAGAGATGGTCATACGACGGATGCTACCTATACGCGCTGGGTTTACTCCATTTGAGGTGAGTTTGGTTTGGCATCTGCTACCGTAGTTTAATTGACTCAATTTGTGCGCGGTGATCGCGGATGGTTATTCCCTTAGGAGGAGTCTGTGCGTGTCCTTACCTTGCAGGCCGAGGCACTTGAGGGCCGTGCAACATCAACGAGGAGAGCGGAGAGAGCAGGACACAACACGGGGTAGAGAACCGTCGAGAACATGCATGTATTAGAAGATAGGCGGGGGGCCGGGATGTAACTTACTACGATTCCGTCGGGTATGCTGTGCTAAGGTATAAACCGTCGAGCGCGAAAACAGGGATATTGAAAGTGGGGAAAGGCATAAGCAGACTAGAGATTGGGCGGAAGCACGAAGGGCTTCTCGATCGAAAATGAGAAGTCGTTGTCACATGTCCGAGGCGAAGTCGCGACGGGTCGGTGGGTCCATCCGGAGCGAAGAGCGTCGGAGCCATATGCCAAATCACCATCGATCGCTTTGGCGAGTTTTCTGAGTGCGTTGGGCGGGAGAAAGAAAAAAGCACCGACTCTTCGAACTGGATGTAGAGGAGGGAGGAGAGGTGGCGGCATGGAAAGAAAGAATGAGCCTGCACGTCCCACCTGGTTTTTTCGCAGGCGCCTTCGGAGTGAGCGGAGGTTTCCTAAAGTAGGCTATGGAGCCGGAATTCGGACAAGTAGCTTTTTTGTGCTCAGGTCCAATGCCTGACGTAGGTGTCGAATCATTCGACGGATTCTGTGAACCCGAATCTTGGAATTAAAAAAACGGCGGTGAAAAACGTGGAAGCGTGATAAGTGACTGGCTAAGAAAACTTCACCGAGAAAACGCAATACTCACTCCTCATTTGGAGTTCTTTTGAAAGAATTGCTACCTTCTGACCACCGTTGACAGACGGCGGACCTTTTCGTGAAACGATTCACTGTGAATATCTGACAAGCTGCAATCCTTGTGGAAGCTCACCAGATAAAACCCGCTGCATCTTGGGTTGAGCCTCTTGAAGGTGAGCCAAAAATCCATTCTGCTGGAGGGGCTCTAAGGGCTGAAAACATGAGAAGAACGAAGCCGACGAGCAGATGTTCACTCACGCTGATGGAAGTGATCTCGTCGAGTCGCGCCAAGTCGCGGTCATGAACGAGGACCATATCAGAGTGAGAATTTTTCTGCAACTGGTAAGCTGGCAAATCGGAATTGGAATTACCATACCTTCCGTCATGAGGCAAGAGGTGTTCGAGCGCTTGGACTGTTCAAAGGTTCGACAAATAGGCAAGCAGAAGAGCGATTCCAGTTCGAGCATTACGCGGACTGATAGTAGCCATCGCATCCTACTCACGCACGCACGGCAGATTATCGCGTAACTCACCAGAAGCCTGAAGATACGCAGGTCATGCAGTCATGTCTTGTCGGGTCGAAATAGGATTTTGTGCGATGATCGCATTACATGCCAGTGATTGTATCGCGGTGTGTGAAAGGCATCGCCTCAACATGAAAGCTCATAATGTCACTAAATTTGGTTCGCAATCTTCAAGTTGTCCGAGTCGGCCCTGCTTCAATTAACCTCCCGTACTGTACCCAAACTCGTTGACACCCACGCACCGGCAGTTCTGAATGAGACGCACGCCTCTCTGGACCAACGCGATCACCACTCCGAGGTATTGTAATAAGAATTCAAAGACAAGTACAGTTGCCCTTCGTAACGCATCGCATTGCGTCACAATGCATATAAGTCGTACTGTACTGCAGTTCCAGTCGTACAACATGAAGACTGACAGCAGCTGTGCCGTGCCGGACATCTGCCTGACGCATCGAGTATTAATTTACGAAGTGATCCTCCTATCCCGAGCTTTGATGCGTAGATTCTTCCTAGAGTTTGTCAGGTGGAGGTTGCGGGTTAGAGATGGTCATATGGCGGATGCAACCTGTAGTACGCAGTGGGGTTTCCTGGACGCCCACATTTGAGGTGAGCTTAGGATCTGACACTAGTTTAATTGACTCAGCCTGTTAGATACGGCGACGTCGGCGTGCGAGGTAAGTGTCGGCGATCACCGGATGCTTACAGTGTGCGGTGGCGGTGAGATGCGGTCACAGTCTATTTCTATTTTTAGATCGGTGAATTCCGTCGGAAGGACCCGATGGCCATGATGCAAATTCACGTGAGAGGGGATCCCTTCCTTTGAGAAGCAGAGGGAATATACAAACGCGGGGAAATAGATTTCATTGTGACAGACGACTTGCTGTATGGGCTGAGGGTGTGCGTGTGCAGTAGAACAGGGTGAGACAGATAGAGATGCCACCGCACGCAGAATAGGGGACCTCAAACTTGTATCCCGCACCGCACCGCACCGCGCAGCATTATAGCCAACCACCATCACCAATCACCAGGCACCGCCTCCGCTCGACTACATATACTGGAACTGTCAACAAATCTTCCAACATAATATGGTCGTTTCGACGAAAGGTCTCAAATTACGCCGTGCCCTCCGCTCAGCTGCGCTGCTTCCCATTCGCGTCTCAGCAGGTCGCGGCAGCGGCAGAAACGCTTTCCTCCCTGGCCATGGCGAGGCACCAGTCGTCGTTCTCCGCGTGCAGATCCTTTCCTGTCAGAACTTGGAAGCCAAAGACCGCAATGGCTACAGTGACCCGTATGTGTCATTGTACCCCCTCTTATCTCTTAATCGAATAGCTTACACTCTCCTGACATCTATCCAGCTTCGTGACCGTCTCCGTTCTGAACACGCGGTTTCAAACACCAGTGTGCAAGCGTACACTCAGTCCCGTCTACGCAGCCAAGGATGCCACTTTCGACTTCCCAATTTACATGTCTCTGGCGGACAAGCTTGGCGTGCTGGAGTTCGTCGTCTGGGATAAGGACATGCTCAAAAAGGAGTACATGGGTGAGCATGCGTTGCCATTGGACGAGTGGTTCAAAGGAACCGCGTTCGCTTTCGACGATCCCGATAATCAGGTATGTCGCTATCTACTATCGAAGGACATCAGAGCAGGGAATAGGCTATTCCCTACAGTCTTTCTCCGTTAATCTCATTTCCTCCCGTGCAACTATAACCGCAACCGGTACGATGCACATCAAAGTCGGCTTTGTCTACCCCCTCAATTCGACGAGCCTGCCCGACTATGGCGAAGTTTATAACTCACTGGTCAAGCATTCTCGTCCAAGTCTGGTTTCGGCACCGCCAGTGCGTATCTGTAGCCTCCCGAGTGTCTTCTATTTTACTGTGTTTACCACAGACCGAAGGCATTGGCACAATCCGTTCCAATCATCAAGGGCCCGAGTATGAGGATGATGGGCTTAGTTCCGATGAGGCGGACGGTCAGGACGGCTTGGCTTCGGATGATGAAGATGATCCTGAGCTCAAGACTGCCGCGCCGGACAGTGAGGGCGACTACGTTCCAGGCAATCGCTCGTCATCGCCCGATTTTACACCAGCAACACCCACGCCCCCCACACCGCCAGGGAGGTCTTTCCTACCATCAATCCCGAAGATTCGTATACGGCGCTCGCCACAGCCTCCGGCCAACACTTCTACCAGCACCGCTACCAGCACCGCAGCCAGCACGAGCTCGCTCCAATCGAACATCGCGAGTACGACCGGAGGAAAAAAGAAGAAACTTCCTCGTCCATGGAGCGGACAGAAAAGCGACTCTTACGAGTTTGACGCTGACAACGACATCGTTGGCATCGTCATGCTTGAAATCCATGGCGCAACAGATCTTCCGCGATGGCGAAACAGTGGGTTGTTTCCACCTCTAACACCCACCAGCGCTGATCGAGTTGGCCAGTGACACGCACAGGGTGGGATATGGACCCTTTCGTGGTGGTCTCATTCGGCAAGAAAGTCTTCCGTACGCGCGTCATCCGGCACTGTCTCAATCCGGTGTGGGAAGAAAAGCTACTCTTTCACGTGCGCGAGTATGAGGGGTCGTACAGCGTACAGCTCACCGTGCTCGACTGGGATAAGCTTTCAGCCAATGACTACGTTGGTGATGTTGCGATTGAGATAGCTGACCTTGCTGCGAACGTTCCTAAGAAGGACCCAAATACAGGGCTTTATCCTGAAGATGAAGATGGCTCACGCTCCTTCCAACAGTTCAGCCTTCCTCTGGCAACAACCAAGGAAGCAGCGTGGGCCTCGAAGCAGACTCCAACACTCACATTCCGGTGAGCGTCGTGGCGCTGTGCGGGGCCAACGATCACTGATGCACCTGTGTGCAGAGCCAAATATCAGCCATACGAAGCTCTACGACAGCGGCTATGGTCTCAGCTACTCAAACAGTACGACACCGATGACACACGTACGATAACGCACCTCGAGCTTACGTCAATGCTCGACTCACTCGGCTCGACGTTGTCCACCGAGACTATCGACTCGTTCTACACGCGCTGGAACAAAAATCCCCAGACGGACGAACTCACTTTCCCCGAGACGATCCAGTGCCTCGAGACAGAGATTTGCAGGCCCACTTCCGAAAAGAAGCGAATATACAGGTCGGACAGCGAGATGCGCGAGCACGAGCTCGGAGTTGGCACAGACACAAGCACCCCCCAGACGCCGAACCTCCACGCCATTGGTACCCACACCCCGCCGTTACGCCTCGACACGTTGAACTTTTCTGGTCCCCCGCTACACATCAATGACGTGACGTCATCAGCGCAGCGGCCCCTTGGGTCGCAGATCAAGCAAGCGACGGAGTCATCGCACGGAGACGATGCCGATATTGCGCCAAGGCACCCGCCGGCCGTGCGTCAAACCTCGACGTCTTCCTCGTTCGTCTCAGACACGGACACGCCGGGTTCGAGCTCGGGCTCGGGTTCAGGTAGTGAGTCAAAGAGCGGCGAAGAAGCGTTCGAGCGCGTGATCAACATCAAAAACTGCCCTCTGTGCCACCGCCCGCGCCTGAACGCGAAGGCGGAGCGCGACATCGTCACGCACCTCGCTGTATGCGCCAGCCAGGACTGGGCGCGCGTCGACCGCGTCATGGTCAGCAACTTCGTGACAGCAAGCCAGGCGCAGCGCAAGTGGTACACGAACGTCCTGTCCAAGGTGTCCGCGGGAAACTATAAGATTGGCGCGGTGCGTGTCCTAGTCAGCATGTTGTACCTCTCCCCTGACTAAGTCGACTAGAATTCGGCGAATATTATTGTGCAAAATCGGATGACAGGTCAGCTTGAGGAAGAAAAGATGCAAGTATATGTACGACTTGGTATCCGTCTGTTATACAAGGTGAGTAGATGCCTCGCTTTTAGTGGAACCTTGTCTTATGGATACTCGATTTCGTCGGTCAGGGTGCCCGCTCGAGGTTAGAGGGTGCTCGAGGTGTGTATTCAACTATCCTCTAACGGTTCTCTTCACTACTGAATGTGATCTCAGCGCGTAAGATGCTCAAATCGCTTTCGATCAAGGAGGGCATCAAATACGATTCTCCCGAGTCAGTGCGGGATATTCCTGGGTTCATCCAGTTTCACAACCTCAACGTGGATGAAATCAGAGATCCTTTACCATCCTTCAGCACGTGATTTTCTCTTATGCACGCTCGGCAGAGGGCTTAACGACTCACTCTCCAGAAACATTCAATGAATTCTTTTACCGGTGCGTTATACCCTTCACTACCATACTACCCTTACAGGGTTTGCAGAAAACTGAAACCCGATGCTCGGCCCGTCGAGATGCCCGATGACCCAAATCGACTCGTGAGTGGGGCGGATTGCCGACTGATGGCGTTCGAGACAATCAGCGAGGCGACAAGATTGTGGATCAAGGGACGTGAGTTCACCGTCGCGCGGTTGCTTGGAGACGCATACAAGGATCAAGTGGAACGCTTTGCGGGCGGCGCACTCGTCATCTTCCGCCTCGCACCACAGGATTACCACCGTTTCCACTCGCCAGTGGACGGTACCATTGGGCCAATGACGTACATCGCTGGTGAATACTACACCGTCAACGTAAGTAAATCCTACCTCTTTCTTAATCACACGCCGCTGATGGTACTGTATTTGTGTATATCAATCAAGCCACAAGCGATCCGAACGACTTTGGACGTATATGGCGAAAACGCTCGCAAAATAGTCCCGATCCATAGCCCCCAGTTCGGTCGCGTGATGGCTGTGTGCATCGGCGCAATGATGGTAGGCACTATCAAGACGACCGTCTCGGAGGGAGATTTCGTCAAGCGCGGACAGGAATTTGGCTATTTTGCATTCGGTGCGTTGGCCGATTTAGCCACCAATATCTGGGTTGTGGTGCTGAATTTTCCCGTTTACCATTGCAGGAGGCTCGACAATCGTATGCATATTCGAGAAGAACGTTGTGGAGTGGGACGAAGACCTCTTGATCAATGGACGTGCATCGTTAGAGACGTTGGTGCGCGTGGGCATGGGTATCGGACGTCGGTGCGGATCACCCACTCCGCTCGTCAGCGCTGCCGCCGCCGCATCCAGCGGCTCCGTATGATCACCACCCTAGGCCTATTCTATCGCACACACTTTTGAATAGAGGTTTGTAGTAATAAATAATGATGACAGGTACAAACATTGTTACATGTGCGTCGCTCGAATTTATCTTACAGTGGAGTTGGCTGCACCAAGGCCATGATTCAGGACAGAATAAAGTTCAGGATTTTCTTGTTGTCTTGCTGTAACGATGTCAGCTCAAGAGACAAGCGAAATCAGGGTGCTTACAGTAATTACGGGCATGTCCTTCAGGTTACCTCTCTGGAAAATCACTCGAAACCAACACCGCTGGAGATCGAGCTGAGTTTCAATTTGGGGAATACGTCTCTGCATACTTATCAAGTTCTCAATCTCAATAATGAGATGGGACTGTCTCTTTGCGACGGGGATTGCATCGTCGAGCTCGCCGAGGTCGGCAAACTCCTTCCGCGGCATCAATCTACAGCAAAACATCGTTTCCGTGCGCGGATGCATACGAGTGGAGACTCGACGACGGACCCTTCCGTTGTGGTGAAGGCTACTTCAGAAACCAAGTACCATTTGTAGGTGCCTCGGTACTGTAATCGGACTTGGAGAAGCCCCGATGACACAAACCTGCGTGAGACGGCGTGGTGACCTGGACAACTGCGTGGTCTGACCCGACTCAGAGTGTGAGGGTCCCGTGGCGTTGCCTACGTTTTTTTTCACCTAGACACCCTCTGTTAACACCAACCCGTAGCTACTAGATTTTTATCTCATACACAGCCTGAGTCGTATCCTGATTACGTTCAGGGAATTCGGACTAACTTTAAACAAACTTTACAGTAACCGCATAGCGACGGTTACTCCATTACGCCGCCGCGGATGTCGGCTAATCCTAAAGCAGGTGAATGTGAGTCAGCACATCAGCATTCTGCGCCCCATACATCTGCTTCTGATACGGAATACAGAACAAGGCATAATTTTCGGAGGAGACACTTCATGATACTATTACTTCTCGAACGAGGTATACAGAGGAGCCAGCTTGCATCCTTCCACTGGCAACCACAGCAAACAGGTTGATTATACACGAAAGCAAAGGGGCCAACTGAGCGATCGTCGCAATCGGTCAAGTAAAAAATCGTCTCAGTAGGTCACATCGGGATGGTGCCATTCAACCTGAAATCCCGGCTGCTTGCTCCCACCGAAAGGGAGTACGTCCCCGCGGCGCTAATCCACGCCTGGGTATCTACGTCCCAGATCGACAGATCATAGCGTGTGAGACAGATTAAGACGCTCTGCGACTCTCCAGGCTGCAGCTCGACGTCCGTGAACCCGCGCAAGACGGACGGGGGTTCGCCCGAGTTCACAGGGAAATGCACGTAGACCTGCGGAATCTCCGTACCCGCGACGGCGCCTGTGTTCTTCACCTGAAAGGTCACGTTGATTGCCGCGAGATGTAGCCAAGCGGCTGTGGAAATTCTGGGGAGGGAGTGTCCTGCCGTCCAGTTCGCCTCGAGCTGTACGTTTGGATCATTTGGGACTTTGTTTGCGATAATCGACAGGTCGGAATATGTGAATTGCGTGTAGCTCAGTCCGAAGCCAAACTCGAAGCGCGGCGCGATTTTCGCCTGGTCGAAGTGGCGGTAATCGATGAAAAGTCTGTCGAGAAAGCAAAAATGAAAGCGTCAGACAGCGACTACACTCGACTAGAGGTGAGACGACGCACCCCTCCGTGTAGTTGATCTCTATGCTCCCGGGCAGGATACCAGTACCAGTTACGACCTTTGCGGGGTAATCGCTTGCCGCCTTGGCTATAGTGTACGGGAGATGACCGCTAGGGTTCACGGCGCCGTACAGTACATCCACGAGCGCGTTTCCAGCCTCTGTTCCACCAATTCCGGCCCATATCACTGCAGTCACGTTCGGGTTCTCGATCCAGGGTTCAACGATGAGAGGCCCAACAGAATGCACAACCACAATCGTGTTGTCGTTTTGCGCTGCGACGGCCATGACTAGTTCGTCGCCGTTGTTCCACGCCGTTAAGTTACTCCTGCGTGAGGTACAATGGTGAGTTGAGCATTCTAGATCGCAAGGAGATAAAAAGGCCTGGCTACGTGCCTGTCACCTGTGTTACCGTCTACATTGTCTGAGTAGTCACCGGAGTCGGACTGCAAGAAGACAATTGCAACGTCCTGGTGCCTGGCAGCGGAACCGGCGCCGGAAGTGTCGAAGTCATTGAAAAACCAAGAGATTGTTGATTGGTCCGCGCGTGCGCGAGCCTGTAGTGCCTCGTATGGCTATCCAAAGATTTGAGACAAGTGTGACATATCGCGCAAGAATGGAAGCGTGCAATACACACCGAGACGAGGTACTGAAACTTCACACTCCTACGCAGCTCATGAGCGACGTCGCTCTAAGCAAACGAGAACGGACTTACCCAGGTCCCCAACCCGTGGCCAGAATCCCATCAACTCCAGCCTGGTTGACGAACTCATTTGGCCCGGCCATGTGTGCTGGGCCCGCGTCAGAACCAATTAATATGAGTGTGCCTGGCTTTTTGAGCGGGAGCGCGTTATTCACGTTCTTGAGCAGTATCATGCTGGCGGCGTCAATCTGGCGTACGAGGGTGTCGTGGTCTCCTGCACATCAACGTGCTGGTTGGTTGCAGGGTCGAATGGGTTATAGGAGTTAAAGTTCGTCTTTGGGTAGTCGGAAAAGTCCTGTTGAAGGAAGTACCACGATGTGAGAACTCGGTTCGCCATGTCGGACATCCGCGCATTGGAGACGTTGCCGCTCTCTACGGCCGCGACAAGGTTTGCACCAAAGTATGATGTACCCGAACCCGGAGTGATGTCACCGGGCATTGTCATATCCAAACCGTTGTTAGCCGCGTTGATGGTGGAGTGCGTGGCGTACCAGTCAGACATAACAAAGCCCCGGAAGTTATACTCTCCCTTTAGGATGGTGTTGAGTATATCACCATTTTCACAGGCATATGTCCCGTTGACGAGGTTAGAAGAACACATGACGGCGGCGACACCGGCCATGACGCTGCGAAGGAAAGGTGTAAGGTAAATCTCGCGTTGTGTCCGATCGTCAACGTTTGAGCTGTAGAGATTGCGTTGGGTCTCCTGCTCGCTGTCCCGCGCTTCAATCTTCGACTCAATAGCCTGATTTTTAGAGTGGCTACTTACTTGTTGATGAAATTCTTTGCGACCGCTTGCACACCCGTGGACTGCAGACCAAGAATCGTGTCGTAGGCAGCAGTGCCCACCAAATACGGATCAGAGCCGAAACCTTCCCAAAGGGAACCAGAGTTGGGAAGACGGGCCACGTTAGCATTCGGGGTGAGGGCGATGTTAACTCCTTTGGCTCGATGCTCTTGGCCAATTGCAATGGCACGTGCGATAAATAGCGAACGTTGCCAACTGAGCTTGTTCGAATCAACTTAGAAAATCACAGACGTTTAGTAGTATCAAGACTCACGTGGACGCAGTGTTGATGCCGGAAGGAAAAGCGGTCACGAAATCGGCCAGACCCACCCCATTCGGAGAAGCTTGAATGCATAGTCCAGAGAAATTTCCCACTTGCCCCGAAGGTGTGTTCCCACTGCAAAGGCCACCTTGGTTGCCCAAACCAGTAACGATATCGACTTTCTCCTCGATGGTGCTATTGGAAAGCTTAAACCACACATTAATATTTGCCCAGGAAGACGAGTTGCACTCAAAAATAGATAAGATTACTACGCCCATGGAGCGTGACACATTCCATCGCCACGAGATATAAAGTGCTGTCGTAGGTATGAGATAACCCGTGGTGGTTACACCCAGCACTTGAGAGGTGGTCGTGCGGCAGAACGTGATTTTCAAAGGGATGAAACAACTTACTGTCGAATTTGCGTGGGAGGCTGAGTTATTCTGCGCAGATCCAAAGTCGAGGACAAGAGGAAGAGCCAAAAGTGCCAGTGCGAGGAAACCGGAACTGAAAGGTGTGACAGGTGCCATGAAGCCAGGAAACCCCGGGGGCACATCGTCGGCTTCGTCCTCGTCGGTTGGTTTGGGTCCATTAGTGCTACTAGTAGTAGTTTCGGTAGTACTAGTTGAGGTCTTGGAGGAGCGACTGGTCGAAGACTCAGAACATGATGCCAATGTACGCTGTGCCACGCATAGAAGAATAAAGAGCACGGATGGCCGCATCGTGATGCCCAGTGAATACTGGCTTGTAGGTTACTAGGGGAGAGAATTTAGAAAACGTCTGAGGGAAACGGGTTTATGTAGCCCGCTAAGGTTTCGGAGCATTGTCGCGTGGAAGTGGATATACGGAACCGGAGGGTGTGTAAAGTAGTAGTCCACGGCGACCGTGGCTCAGCCTGAGGCTGTTAAATATGGGACTACTATCTCGACACCATAACACCACTTGCATATAAATATGTCGCATCGTGTCGATCTCCGGTTGGGAGGCTGGATTATCTCTCGCCGCTCCTTGCCGTTCGAAACCGCTGACTCAAGCTCCGGTTGTGGCTCCGAAACGATATTATTCAAGATAGGATCGCTTGATTCAAGATGTGACGTTGTGTACGGTGCTTGTTGTAATTCAGGGTGGCGAGACATTCCAATTAGTGTGAACATGCAAAGAAATATGATAGATGCCAGTGGGAGAGGAGCTTCTTCATCTTTCAAGTTCCCTCAATCCTCTTTCAATTCCTCGCCCTTGTTGGCAATCAGCTCCCCCAGAACTGGCCTTACTCTCCCCCGTCCCTAACACATCACGTTTGGGGTGACCCCCCCACGTCAGGTCGGGCGTCAATTTTTTTGACCCCCCTTGCATATTCTTGCTCACCACTTGTAACTATGCATTATCTCTGGCTCTCTGTACTCCTCCCCTTTGCCGCTGTTCCCCTTTGCAGCACAGCTGAGTCTACGGCCTTTGTACCAAATTGGAACAACATGCACACAAAGCACAGATGGAATGCCGTCCCTGGCAAATGGCATAGCATCGGCCGACCCTCCGTGGGGACCACGTTCGACCTCCGAATTGCGTTAAAGCCCCAAAACGAGAATGCTTTGATTGATGCCCTTTATGAGGTCAGCAATCCATAGCATCCAAAGCACGTCCTCATTCCTCTGACGACACATACCACTGTGCTCACCTCTGACCGTGACGCTGCCACGTTGCAGATACGGAGCGTACCTCTCCAAGGAGCAGGTCGCAGAGCTTGTCGCACCGCACCCAGAAGCTCTCAAACTCGTTGAGTCGTGGCTTGAGCACCACGGGATTTCTCTCTCTAACGTCTCAAAGTCACATGGCGGAAGCTGGCTGACAGTAACCGAGGTTCCCGTGTCGAAAGCCAACGATTTGCTAGGCACGTCGTACCATCTCTACCAACACTCTGAAACGAACGAAACCATTCTCCGCACAATCGGTTACGCGCTCCCCTCTGCGCTGCATGCGCACGTGAAAACGGTCGCGCCGACCACGTACTTAGGCTATCGCACACTCTACGACAGAAGCCACGTATGCACCGGCACGGTCCGGCAGCAGCGGTACTACATCAGGAAGAAGCCGAAAAAGTTCTCAGGTTTTTCCGGGTTTTTCCAGGTTCCCGGTATCTCTGAACCCGAATACCCGGAAACCCCGAAACCGGGTCGGTAATTATTTTATTTATTTATTTCAATATTTTCGGTGCATATAGCTACTGTTGTGGGCAACATTGTGTACTGTATTTAGTTGAAGTAAAAGATTGACGTGTGCTCAGTGCTCAGTACTCAGTGCTCAGGCTCAGGACCAGTGAGGGGCATTCAATATATAATGTGACCAGCTACAAACAAGTGCAGGAGTCCCAGGTGTGAACACATGAAAGGGCACATGAACGGTTCGAAAGTGGAGAGCATGACCACTGGCACGGTCGTTATCGTCTTGCTGCTGTTGTTGCGTGTACGTGGGCCGGGTGATGGACTGTGAGGGGTTCACTGACTTCCTGCAAACGATCTATTTCTACCTGGAAACTTGTTACTGGACATGGAGATGCAGATGGAGATGCAGACGTGAGGTAATCGTGTTGGAGGCCATCATCCTGACATCAACCGAGGCACGTCGGCAACTGGGCCCATCGGGTTGATCAGGGATCATCTTGACGTCATTCATGCCATCATCGAGAGGTGACTTTGCATGGATATGAAAGCCACGCTGACGAGCTGAGTTGCTGCTGCTATGGGAAATGACCCAACTACAATCCAAGCCCAGGTCTCGGGATCAGGGAGGTGTTGTGAAGCGGCGCAAGGTGTCGGCAGGCCTCCGCATGCGACGAAACTCGGTATGCGTCTTCGCCGAAATCGGCTGAACGTTCGCCGAAAGTCGCGAAAGGCGCGCACAAGTGCGCGGGGTCGAAGGAACACGAAATTCGAAGGGGAGGGGCGAACAACTATAAGCCCCGAAATCTGGGGAGCAAAACTCCAAGGTTAAGCTGTCGTAAAATGACTAGATACAAGGCTATATATACTAGGAAACTCGGATCTAGATATATGGTAGCTATCACTGAGATAAGGAAGGTAATAATAATCAAGATCTGGAATATAGGTGAAATACGCAAAATCAGCACTTTACAAGGCCAGGACGAGCTGGGCATATTAGCACTACACGCCGATGTGAGGACCGAGGTCAACTCAGTGATGTGATGGTCGCATGTCCGGGTGGTTAGGACGCTGGGAAGGGGGGAAGCGGCCGTTGACGAGGTCAAAATACAAGAGTGAGTGGCAGGGCGTACGGGAACATAGGTGGCGCCTCGACGTCAAGAATTGCTGCCGCTGCCATCGATAATGAGCGCACTCTGGCGGCTGTGTCTCCACTTGACGCTGAGGCTGTCTGCCAACGCTGCTTCTCATTGCCCACCCGAATCGCATAGTGCTTTCGTTGACTCTGGGGACGTACCACACGCACCCAGTTGGCTGGCCATGGTGCACATACCTAATACCTCCATTCCTCTGGCACACTCCCCCGTATGACCTCGAAACATGAGTCATCGTAGCCAATTGAAAAGCCATCGTTGAAGGTATAGCCGCATATACAGTTGATGGAGTGACGCATGGGGCTGATTGTCATCTTGGGGGACTGCGTATTGTTGAAACGTAATAAGTACATATGTATCTTATCTATAGCAGTTATGACATTACAGTAGTATCGTACATATGATTACCATATTAGGGTACTCCGTTACGCACAAAAGTGGGCGCAACTCCAATATGGAGGGCGCAAGTCTTATCAGTATCACACGTGGTGATATTGAAGACTTCTGGGGTGTTTCACATCAGGTGTCACTGAAAACGCGATATTGTGGACACCTTTACTCATCACTTTTACGCAAATGGACATGGGTGGACCATAGGGACCGGTTTTCCTATAAATGAGGGGAGTAGAGCCCCTCTAAGAATACAAGTCGTTCACTCTACGCACACTTGAGCACTCCACTCTACAAACCTTTCTATCAGTCTCTATACCTTCACAAGGTGAGACTCCATGACACTGTTTGCTGCGCTAGTTGCTGCGCAACAGGTTATGGGCCCTGCTACATGGGTACCATTGCGTTCATTGCGAACGATGATGATTGTCGAGCTGTTTAACTACAGTTGCTGTTGTCGACAACACCATCGAGGTTACCTTTGGCAACCTGGCATTGTGTCCCTTGACGGGCACAATAAGACCCCATCATGAGGCACCGACCAGTTCTCAGTAGGAGAATGTAACGGACCCCTGGGGCAACTTCTACCTCGCTAGTACGAGGGGGAAGTTAATGCCAAGGCTCTATTTTTACTCATACCAGTATTGTGAATAGCATGCTGATGTCTCATCAGCCTTCACAGATACTATGTCGTCCCAACTTAACACCTTCGTCCCTGTCTTTGACGGTCAGGACTATGGTAACTGGGCGCGTGCGATGAAAGCCTTCTTGATGGCACAAGGCCTTTGGGGTTTCGTAGACGGCACTCACACTGCCCCCATCAAACCCCTTCAGCCTGTCCAACCACAGGACGTTGCTGAAACCGCTACCAAGCTTGAACAGGATGCTTACACTGTTCAGATGGAGCTGTTTAAAACAGAAACCGAGGCGTACGATGAAGCCATGGAGACTTATCCTTCTGCGTTGAAGAACTGGCAGGATAAGAACTCCATATCTATTGGCAACATCACCCTTTGTCTCTCCGCTGCTATTCAGCAGAACTTCGCTTCCTTTTCTGAGGCTGATGACCTCTGGCGTAACCTCCATGATGCTTACTCCATCCCTTCCGTACCAAGCATTTATAAAGACTTCAAGGAGGTGATTGGCGTTCGATTCAATCCGAATCAGCATCCTGGCACAGTCTTTGATAAGATGATTGCTGCCATTGGATGCCTCGCTGAAGTCAAGTTCGGCTTCGGCATATCCTCGCGAAACATGGAGCTAGACCCCCTTCTCCAAGCTATGATCCTCATGGCTAACTTTCTGTCTAAATGGGAACACCTCATTCCCATTATCTTATCCTCTACCCGGCTTGATCAACTTACGATCATGGAAGTCCGGACGATAGTTATTAATCACTATGAGACGGAAGTTAACCGAGGACGAGTTAAGAGTGGGCAAGCTGCCCAGAAAATTTCTTCCGTGAAGCGCAAGCGCGACAACCCTCGCTTTACCAAGCAGGGTGCTCAGCAGCAGCCTTCATCGTCCACCGCACCTTCTAATCAGCAGCAGTCTAACAACCAGCGCGGTACTAGAGGTGCAGGACGAGGCAAATTTTCAAAAGGCAAGGGTTGTGGTCAACCTCAAGGCCACTCTCACATCGCCTCCGTCGCCGCACTCCCATCTCCCACTTCATCTACTATCGCCCATATTGGGCATTCATCTATCTCCACCCGCACCGTCTCCCAGTCCCCTCCTACCACTAGGACTCCAGGCATCTACCCCTCTGTCAATAACGCACTTTCGCTTGCTGAGCGTTTGGAAGTCCCAGTGACTATCCAAACGACGAAGACGCTTGAGCAGCGCTTCTCTGATTTCGATCAAGAAGTCTGCACACGTTCCAATTGGAACTATGACGAGGAGTATGACTCTGAAGTCGATGTCGACATGTTGCAGCCGGGTCCTTCCAATCATACGGAGGACTTTGAGCGCACAACTACCTATGGTGAGTCAGAATTGGCCTCCGTCTTCGATAATATGTCAATGGACTCACGTGACTCTGATAAAGAGAATCGTGCTCCTACTCCCGAGACAGGGGAGTATGAACTATACGAAGCAGGGTATGTCGGTCATCCTTCCCTTCCTCCCCTGGAAGTTGCTATTGCCTCTGGCAAAACCTACCATCTTTATACAAAAGATGAGTATGGTAATGCTACGCATACACAAACAATCAGAGCTCGCAGTTCTGCTGAGCTGATAGATGTCATCTACAGGCAGCATCAGGACTTCGTGTGTAGGCAAGGAGAAGCCATGATGCGTGGAGAGGTGCTGGAGCCTACAACTCCAGAGATGCGGAACACAGACCTGATATATGGGTCTCGTGCACCAACGCCTGAGCCTGATCTGTCAGCTTGGGACCCATTGATAAACGGTGAGGACACCGTTTCCCTTGATTGGGGAACAGATGAAGAAAGGTACGCCTTTCTCACACAGCACTTATGCAATGCTGACAATCAGACAGCCTTGGACCTCTTACTAAGAAGTATAAGGATACCAAGTTGTAAAAATAAAAATGTACCGTCTGTAGTGTCTCCATTGTACAGTATGAATATTGGCGCGCTTGATGTTTTAAAATGCGAGCATGATCAATATTTCACACAGTGTGCTAAGTGTCGAGAGAAAATAAGCTCCATGTGGCTATTAGACTCAGGAGCTTCGGTGCACTTCACTAATAAAATTAGTGACTTCATTGAGTATGAGCCTGCAATAGAATCTGACCGGATACCGGTTAGAACTGCGTCTAATACTATTTATGTAGAAGGATCTGGTACAGTGCTTCTAAAGCACTATATAAACGATGCTCTAGTAACTACTAGAGTACATCCAGTCCTTTACATACCTAAAATGACAACGCGGTTGCTTTCTATGGGAGCATTCTTACAACAAGGTATGCGTGTAATGGGCAACGCACAACATATTACCTTATACCATAAAGTACAATCATTTATCCAATGTAAACCCATTTTAAATGGACATCCATTATATTGGTTAGATACGCAATCTATTGAAGTAGAAGCACAGTCGGCAGAAATGCCACTGATCTACAAAGTAGATTACGATCTTATGCATCGTCGCCTTGGACACCCATCCAAAGAGGTTCTAAGACATGCTAAGGATTATACAAAGGGTTTTCCCGAAGGAATTACAATTCCTACTACTGATGGTATCTGTTCAGGATGTGCGCAAGGCAAAATGCCTGCAGCTTCTCATCCACCATCTGATACAAGGGCTAAAGCTCCTTTTAGTCGTGTTCATTCTGATCTAAAAAGCTTCCCTATACCGTCATACCATAAATATAAGTATTTTATCGTCTTTCTAGACGATTATACTTCATATGCATGGGTATCACTCTTACGCAACAAAGCTTTGGCTATCGGCGCGCTTAAACAATGGTTAGCGTTAATTAAAAATCAATTTAACACTACCATAAAAGAGTGGATGTCTGATGCCGGCGGTGAATACAAATCAGATGTGTTCCTTAAAACTTTAAAGGATGACGGCATTACAGTGCTACAAAGCGTACCTCACACGCCACAGCAAAACGGGCGTGCTGAACGCTTTATGTGCACTATAATGGACAAAGCACAGTCAATGCGACTTGATGCTTGTATACCACAGTCTTGGTGGGAATTTGCAGTATTACATGCTGTACATTGTTACAATAGAACACCTATGAGTCGCCTTAAATGGCAAACACCTTATTTTCTATTGAATGATGAAATTCCAGACATTTCACATGTAACGTTTCTACCAAACGTTGTTCCGACTTGGAACTCTTTGTTGTCCTTGATCCAGTAACAGGCAAACAGCAGTTGAATAACGATTGCCAAACACGAAAGACGAACCAAACGACAAGGACTTCGCCTTATGTTGAAGGAATACAACAGGGATCTTCAAGAGATGAGAGGACAGACCACACAAGGATCAACAAGATGAGAGGAACAGGCAAACTAGCCAACACTTCAATTGTTCAAGGTAGATCTCAAGGTAGACTCCAAGACAACGAAGATAAGGTCTCGTCTATCAAGACAGAGTACCTTATATACACTACAGGGCTGACTCCTAAACTGAGTCCCAAACAAATAACAGGTATCGTACCAGAACGTATCGTCCAATCAGCCATCAGGGATAACGACCCAGGCATACAGTAACCAATCAATGAACAGGGATAAGCCCATACAGTACATGAGGCAGAAGGCCCCACCATGAGTCAGAGATAACACTATGTGACTCACTATCGTCCAATAATCGTTCGGCGCAACATCAGCGCATGATAAGTACAGCCATCAGGCAACATCAGAATGTTCCAATCAGAAAGAATCAAAACAGGACAGAGCCTAACCGAGTTGGGAATCCCGCATCCAACTATACCCTCTCAGGAATTATATCTCGACCTGAGGAATCCGTGTTCCCCCGTGACTTATCCTTTAGACCAGATCCTCGTGGTCTGGGGGTTGCTGATCACATGATTAATCACGTGACTCAGACTTACACAATCCTAAACGAATGACATCGCCAGTGTTGTTGTCCACAATGAAATGATCTTCAGTACTCAACATTCGCGCGACCTCATATGTCTCATCTGCATCTAATTGCAGCGCATCTTCATCTTCTTCTTCAGTGAACCGCACTTCAGGGGGGTCTTCAGCCCTTACAGGCAATGCGAATCGTACTTTCATCGGCTTGGTGACACCACTGGCCATGACACGTGATCCGCACGTGACATCACATCTCAGAGTGTTTGGATGCGGTGCTTATGTGCACATCCCAGAAGCTCAGCGTATAAACAAATTATCCCCCAAAAGCGAGCTTATGATCTACTTAGGTAGACCTTCTGGAATGAAAGGCGATGCCTTTATGCGTCATCATAATACCGTATTCTATTCAGACAAAGCTCTGTTTGATGAAATGTTATTCCTTAATTGTACTACTGGACCAAAAGACGGTAGAACAAGGGGAACAACCCAGTTGAATAAACCACCATCTAATCAACCACCCATTGATGCGTCTGAAGACACCACTCCTGGTGATCTTGACTCACCACTTCCCAAGCTTCTTAAAGGGAGACGTGCTTGACAACCCGACGGGGTTGATCAGGTTCCAGATGAACCTGAGGCTGCTGTTCAGCCTGACGAGCCGCAAGCTCCGCCTTCCATACCAGATCCTGTACCTCCTCCATTTGAGCCGAGGAGATCTGGACGTGTGAGGAAAACAACTACTCTTCCTGAAAATGTCTATGGAGATAAACCTCCTAGTAAAACACTAGCAGACATTGAGCGAAGTCGTACTTGGCGAAAACTGGTAACGAACCAGCCGAGTAGCTCTCGGCAGCATTTACGCCAAGATCAGCCGATTCCAGGAGGAATTCCTGAGCAAATCGAGCCTGATCCTCCAAGTACTAAGAGTGACTCTTTGCATGACTCAGAGGATGAAGTAGATCAGCAATTGCTGACCTGCCTTGCTCAGGAAGGGGGAGTCAAATTCCTGGATCTATTGCTTGCCAAAGCAATTTCACTGCTAGATCTGGAATCACCTGATACCTCCAATATACGTGAATGGACCTTTAGGGACATTCTAAAAATGCCAAGTGATATACAGGAGGAGTGGCGTAAAGCATGTCGCGAAGAGTTAGAGTCTCTTCGCAAACGCAAAGTCTTTGAACTTGTTGACCCACCGAAAGGCAGAAAGGTCATTAAGAATCGATGGGTATTTGACTTAAAGTCAGATGGCCGGAAGAAAGCCAGACTTGTAGCCAAAGGCTTCTCTCAGGTTGAAGGCATTGATTATGACGAAATATTCTCACCTGTGGTACGGTTTGAGACTGTTCGGATGATGTTAGTGCTTGCAGCGTTAAAAGATTGGCACATCTCCGGATTAGATGTCAAAACAGCCTTCCTATATGGTGAACTCGATGAGGAACTATATATGGAACAACCTGAAGGGTTTAAAAACCCCCGCCAGAAAAATAAAGTGATGCGTTTAAAGCGTGCTATATATGGACTGAAACAAGCTGCTTTAGCATGGTGGAAAGCGCTTGATAAATCCATGGCTACGCTGGGATGCACATGCCTACTATCAGACTCTGGTTTATTTGTTAACACAGATAAAACCATAGTAGTGATAGTATATGTCGATGATGTTCTATTCCTTGGAAAGAACAAATCAGACATTAGTTCCCTAAAGGAACGCTTTATGAAAATCTGGGAATGTCGTGACCTTGGTGATACCCAAGAGTTCCTACGCATGCGCATTATTAAATCCAAGGGTTGCATCCTTGTTGATCAAGTAGATTATCTACATAAAGTGCTGCAGTGTTTTAAACTCACGAACACGAAAGCGGTCCCCACACCACTACCTGAAGGGTATCAACCAGTACCCAATAAAGGTTCACCAAACCCAGAAATTCGCGTGTCATTCCAACAAGTGATAGGATCACTCCTATACATCATGATTGGAACTTGACCAGATATTGCCTATGCAGTGACAAAACTTGCGCAGTATGCTGCAAACCCCATGCAAGACCATTTAAATAGGGCACTATATATTTGCTGCTATCTAATTGGTACTTCTAGCTATGCTTTAGTCTTTGATGGCAAAAGCGATGGGGGTTTATTAGCATATGCGGATTCTGATTGGGCTTCTGACCCAACAACGAGAAAGTCTACTACAGGCTACTTAGTTAAATTAGCTAATGGAGTATTCTGTTGGAATTCTAGAGCGCAGAAGTCAATTGCGCTGTCTTCCACAGAAGCAGAATACATGTCTATCTCAGATACGAGTAGACAGTTGGTTTGGATTCGATCTCTTTTTGAAGAGATTGGAATATCCTTAGCACCAATTCCATTATGCGGAGACAATCAAGGCTCCATATTCCTTGCTTCTAATCCTGTACAGGAAAAGTGAATAAAACATATAGACCTACGCTACCACTACATTCGCGAGGTCATTCGCTTAAAGAAGATTGAACTATTGTTCATTGAAGGAGCCGAAAATCCTGCAGACTTATTTACTAAGAATCTGGGGCACATAAAGTTTCTTAAATTTAGGGAACAACTAGGACTTGAGTTCTACTCATCCTAGAAAGAGAACAAAATTGTCGCATAGATCTCGGAAGAGCCTGACATTCAGATGGCATGCCTATGCATCCGAGTCAGACCCAATAATTTTGGAAGATGTGTCGAGCAATGCCTTTGCATGACACACTCGCCGAGAAGTGGAAAAGATCGAACTTTACCAAAAGTTCAACCTTAGTCCCAATCTTCTTCACGCGACTCTTTATCTCTAAACACCGATGACATGATGAAGCTATAGGCTTCATGCGCAAAGTGAATCTTCAAGTAATACATGAATGATCCCTTGATTGCTGTCATCATGTGGTTTCTCTACTGTACTATATTACTTTGCTCAGTACATACACAGTATACTTAGCAAGGGGGAGTGTTGAAACGTAATAAGTACATACATATCTTATCTATAGCAGTTACGACATTACAGTAGTATCGTACATATGATTACCATATTAGGGTACTCCGTTACGCACAAAAGTGGGCGCAACTCCAATATGGAGGGCGCAAGTCTTATCAGTATCACATGTGGTGATATTGAAGACTTCTGGGGTGTTTCACATCAGGCGTCACTGAAAACGCGATATTGTGGACACCTTTACTCATCACTTTTACGCAAATGGACATGGGTGGACCATAGGGACCAGTTTTCCTATAAATGAGGGGAGTAGAGCCCCTCTAAGAATACAAGTCGTTCACTCTACGCACACTTGAGCACTCCACTCTACAAACCTTTCTATCAGTCTCTATACCTTCACAAGGTGAGACTCCATGACACTGTTTGCTGCGCTAGTTGCTGCACAACACGTATTTGGACAGCCAGTAGGGGAGGAGAGCGGAAGGGAAAGGTCTCACCATTAACCACGCCAAAGTTTATTTTTTATTTATGTTACGTATTCCAACTCTGCAGGGGGTTTTTCATTTTGGCCGGTTTTAGGGTATTAGGCCAACCAATTTAGGCATGGTTCTGGCCAAAGGAGGGTAAAGTTTTTCTGATCGGGTGGTTCAAGCGGTTTTAAGTGGTTTTAAGTGGTTATAGGCCCAAAAACATATTTTTCAGGCCCAGGAACCTTTAAAAACTTTTTATGCATCTTCCCGATGTAGCCGATCGCACACCAACGTTCCTCCGCTGGCTGTACAAATCTGATGGATACGTGCCCGTTGCACAGGAAAAAAATGTACTCGGGGTTACAGGCTTCCATGGGGAGTACGCTAGCTATAAGGACCTGACAGAGTTTATGAATCGACATCGCTCCGATGCGAAAGACGCGACCTTCACTGTCGAACAGGTCAACAATGGTGAATTTGATCCGAACCTCCCCGGCGGCGAGGCGAATCTCGACATGCAGTACACCCAGGGAATAGCATGGCCTACCCCTCACGTCTGTTATTGCGTTGGTGGCTTAGTGGCGGAATTCACACCCGACAGCTTCTCGCCAGAAAACAGAAACGAGCCGTTCCTCAACTGGCTCAAATACATGATCGACCTGTCAAAGGTGCCACAGACGATCACCACTTCATACACTGAAAGTGAACAGACTGTCCCACCTGAATATGCAAAGAGTGTGTGCGACCTTTTCATGCAACTAGGCACACGTGGCGTCAGCCTACTCTTCTCGAGTGGTAACTTTGGTGTTGGCACCGGCAACTGCAAGAAAAACGACAGCTCTAATACTGTTGAATTCCAACCCCATTTCCCTTCCACTTGTACGTTTGGCCTTTCTTTCCCCATTCGTGAGCAAGCACAGATACCAGTCACTCACCCTTTCGCACGCACTACGCAGGTCCTTATGTCACAAGCGTTGGCAGAACAAAGAGCGTTGAGCCTGAGCTTGTGGTAGAATTCTCCTCTGGGGGCTTCTCGAACGTTTTTAAACACCTGCTGTCACGTCTTGACATACTACGGACTAATCATCATCATCATTACGAGGTCTCGGAGTTCGGGACGCTTACTAGTTGGTTATGACTACGATAGTAAGCCGTTATTAGTCATGGACACTTACGCGTCGCCGGCAATTGGTTCGCCGGTGTTTCAGGTATTGGTATTTACTTACGATGACCGATACTATTATCACTGTACTAGGTTGGACTTCCAGCTGCGCTTTAAAGCAGCGAGTATCTGTATATAAGTCGTAGTAAGAAGACCATAGCTCTCCAGCTTGGTCTTCTTGATCATCACAGTCGCTCTTCTTCTCTTCCAATCTATCGATTGAAGCTTATCCTCTGGATACCTAGTGTCTTATACGAAGACTAGAGGCAGTGCAACTTAGCTGAGTTGCCAGTGACTATCACGATTCATCCATACACTCGTACATCACGCGCAGAAGTGTTCAAGTCGAACAAGCGTTAGGTGATAACGCTACACCTGCCTTACCAAATCGACGCCATAAATGGATTCTTCGACAAACTCGGTGGCCAGTATGTGGGACTTTACAAGTGCGCAGTGCACTCGTGGCAGTGGCTAAAGTGTCTGACCGAACCTGACCGCTATAATTCATTTTGTGCAGTGCTTCGAGCCGTGGCTTCCCCGATGTTTCTGCGCAGGCGTTGTCCTTTGTACCCATCCTCAATGGTGAAGTCGACCCCAGTCATGGTACAAGCTGTTCGATGCCCGTGCGCCCTTTCCTCCATTCTCTTTGTATCGTTCATATTTAAGCACCTATCTGACCGCTAGCTCACAGGTTGTGACGGGCCTATTCTCGCTGCTGAATGACTATCTGATTTCAAAGGGAACGCCGCCGCTCGGCTTCCTCAACCCCAGGCTGTACGGTGATGCCCGCGAGGGCTTCAATGACATCAAGTCTGGTAAGGCAGGTGACACCAGGAACAGGCAACCCCGATTAGGCAAGTCCTCTCGAAATTCTTGCACTTGCAACAGCACCTGCAAATTTTAGAATGAGTGAATGTAACTAGTAGCATTTAAAGTAGGGGTATGTAGCTACAAAAGGTACTCGAAAAATTAAAAAAAGATCAAGTTTTGAGGTCTGTGTTACCCCACCAATGTTTTTTTGCAAAACTGTGTTTTCTCGCGTTTGCGAGTTGAATGGCAATTTTGAGAAAAAGAAAACTCTAGATTTGTCTCATTAGGTAATGGATCACATGACCTATACAGTAGTGACAAAGGCGGAATCTCAGACACTTGCCGTTGCCATGGGCTTGTAAGAACAGAACATACAACATTTACACAAAAACTCTTGTAATAGTGTGAGAGAGGAAAGCAATAAAGGATTTTATACTCTCATGTGGCAATCTGTACTGTACTTCTACCTATCTTTCCCAAGTTTTCTCTCAATTTTGTAGCTAAATTGTTGCTAAATCCGAGATTTGTCTCATTATGTAATCAGGTACACAACCCAACCCTAGGGTTTCAGGTTTGGGTTAGGGTTGACCGTTCCTGGTGTCCTCTGCCTTAAGAACCCAGGCTGTGGTACTGAAGGATTTTCTTCTGTCTCTGGATGGGATCCTGTGCGTCTTCTCCCCTCATTTTTGATTATTATTGTTATTTTCTGACTCTGTGCTCCGTAGGTGACATGTTTTGGGACACCTAATTTTGAGAAGCTTCTGGCCATAATTTCCCTGTAGTTCAGAATTTTGGACCAAATTCAGATTGTGAATAACATGGGTTGCATCTTTTGCCAATCGGCCTCTCAGAGTCGATGTGACAATGCATGAACTAACCGCCGGAATATTCAGCTTGGTATAAAGTAAGGAGTTCATAATATAGGAACATTCCGCCGCTTCTGCGTGCAAGTCTCAAAATGCGGACTGTCCCATTGATACTGCACCGGATGATTTCTTCGATTCACCTCTTCGGCAAAAGATCTCAAAATCAGTGAGGGTAGAAACAGACAGAGGGGACTCTGTGGAGAGAAGACAATAGGGATGGGCACCAGTGCTAGAACCAGGACTGTCATACTATGATTGCGCAAGGTCCCACCAAAACCCCTTCAGAAAAGCTCTCCCAGTCTTCGACGTGTGCCATAACCTGCTCCCCCTCTCCCACCCTACTCCCAGTGTGGGATTCTGGTTCCGCCACCCCCTTGAGAGCGTGGTTAAAAGAACCTAAGATCAATTTCGCCCAGTGGATGCCGCCAGTATCTGTCAACCGACTCTGGTACTATTTGTCAAAGAAACAAGACTGTTTCATGCCCCAGATGTGCAGACACCTGCTTTAAAGCCGTCTGCGATGTGACGAACACCCAGAGAGCGCTGCTCAATGACGAACGGAAGTCATACACAGCCACCTGCGCCAAGAGGCTTCTGAACTGGCAGGAGAGCTTCGGACTCTGCACACGCCACCACATCAGCATTTTGTCCGATGCCTGGCAGGCCTGGAAGGTCTGGAAGGTCTGGAATTTTTTCACCAGTCTCTACCAGACACGGACAGGCAAGGTGCCAGAGCATCCAGTCACAGTTATATTTTCCAGAACATCCAGAACAAAGTGACTGGAACCAGTCTCCCCAGTCGCTGCCAGTCATGAACTTTGCCTTGGGGTTTGAGGGCTGTGTCTATTTTTTCAGTGGCATTTTTCACATTTTGACTTAGAAATTTGATGAAAGATGGCATGCAATTTGTATAGTACAGTAGTATAGCTGTAATAACATGTTCTCACAACCTCTGTCTGACCTGCTGTTGCCGTCATTACCACCATGGCCTCTGTTGTCATGTTGCCGCTGTCCTCACTGATGCTGTGGCCATGGTCGTTGTTGTTGCATGGATGCAGTCATCACGACCATTATCTTCACTGTTGTGGTGTTGTTGTTACGGCCACTCAGCTGCTGCCATCGCCTTGCTGTCATACCAGTGGGACCCTTGGTGGGACTGCCTTATTTACATGTCTGGGTGGTTGGCACCCGATGTCAGGGCCTTGGTTGCTCTGTCATTGTCACTGTTGGGGTCCATGTCATTTGTAACATGTCAGGGTTGCAGTTGCGGGATCGTGCGGCATGATGCAGGGACAGAGGGAAGGGAAACAAGAAGGGAAATAGAAATTACTAATGACGGCCAAAAAAAAGTTCGGTTTGGGGAATTGAATGCTCAGCCTCACTACAAAAATAATGACAATGTGACCCAATACACCATATTGGCTGTGCAACCCATTCTCATCTATAATATTTAATAACAAAATACTTAGGGTTTAGGAAGGCGAGCAAATCGCGAAGCGATTTGCAAGGCTCTTTCACAGTGAAGTCTCTGGATGAGGGAGACGAAAGTCAGGGAGAATGACAGGGGAAAACCCCTGCTCCAAACCATTTCACCTTATAGGCTCATCAGCTCCATTGTAAGGGGGCTAATCTAATTAGGTATGAGGTTTGGGGTAAGGTTAAGGGTCTCAAACAGGATGTATATAGCCAGCCATCTATAGGACTACATATGCTGAGGGACAGAGGTCAGAAAGTGCCACACAAAATTGACCAGTTTATGTGCAGTAGGCCACACAGTCACTCTAACGATACACATATCCATCCCACTTCATATGATGCAGGACAGATGATCACTTTCCCGCCGCGCATAATCGGCCCATTTATGCACGACAGGTAGCAGCGTTGAAAACAAGACCAAGAACATCGAAATTGGACTGGAAATAAAGGAGATATGGCCAAAATAGTAAATTGACCATATCTCCTTCATTCCTGGTCCGATTTGGATGTTCTTGGTCTCGTTTTCGACGCCGCTACCCACCGCGCATAAATGGGCCGATTATACGCGGTGGGCCACAGGTACACGCATCAGCCTCGCATATTTAACTCGCATGTCTTGAGTGTTGCATTTTGTCGCACTGTGCATAATCAGCCTGTTTATGCGTGGTCTGTGTGTTTCACTCAGTTGTGTCGCGCATAATTGGCCAATTCATGCGCAGCGGGCCACAGGGCCATGCATTAGCCTCGCATATTTGGCTCATTTATGCGCAGCTTGAGTGTCACACTTTGTTGCACCACCCATAATCAGCCCATTATGTGCGGTCTGTGTGTTTCACTCAGTTGTGTCATGCATAATTGGCCGATTCATGTGCAGCAGACTGTTGGGCCATGGACAGGACTTGCATATTTGACTCCTTTATGCACGGCCTGTGTGTTTCACTCTGCACCACCACATACAAATCAGCCAATTCTGCACAGTGTCCACGGCTGAGTAAGTATTCAGGAGTGACTTGTCATTCTGCTTACATTGATGATTGTTACAATTGTTATGCACATAATGATCAGCCATCAATACCATCATTTGATGGGTCAGCCGACAAGCAAATTCCTTCATCACTCATGGGCCAACCGATGTTGGCCAAAATCAGAGATTCTTACCATGTTCATGGGCCAGCCAACATCGGCTTGGAGTTTTTGCTCAATTGGGAGATAACTCCGAAGCACTCTTTCTGGAGTTTGCTTCAGAGTTACTGGAGTTTACCCTGGAGTTACTAGACTTTGCTCTGGAGTTACTGAAGTTTGTTCTGAGTTACTGGAGTTTACCCTGGAGTTACTGGAGTTTACTCTGGAGTTACTGGAGTTTACCCTGGAATTACTGGAGTTTACTCTGGAGTTACTGGAGTTTGCTCTGGAGTTACTGGAGTTTGTTCTGGAGTTACTGGAATTTACCCTGGAGTCACTGGAGTTTGCTTCAGAGTTACTGGAGTCTGCTCCTGAGCAATGTTACCAGAGTTTATTCTGGAGTTACTGGAGTTTGCTCCAAAGCAATGTTACTAGACAGTGGACTTTACTCTGGAGCAATGTTACTGGAGTTTGCTCTGGAGAAATGTTACTGGACATTGCTCAGGAGGAATGTTTCAACAATCCCTCTGGATAATGCATTTTGGCATGCCTCACCTGGCTGACTCAAACATACAAAAGCATAACACTACACTGCAAGGTATTATTACACATCTCCTATATTCCTACTATAGCCCATATCATTCTATTGCACCTCTTTTTTTCCTGTAGTGTTTCAGGTACAAGTACAGACATATCTGACTCCACATTGCAATGTACACCTATCTTTTTTATTTTGCAGTTGGCTCTTGACCTATTTTGCTTACTGTTGTATGATAACATATTAACAATGTATCTATTTTGTATGGAAACCCTCCTGTAAAAGCACATAAATATTGTTGTCTTCTGTTCTTTTCATATCATAGTGTGCTCATTTACTCAAACCCATTGTGGTTTCTCACCTTCTTGACTGCATCAATACCTTCACTCACCTCTGTGCACACTGTTCATCATCTTGGGACTCCTTGTGCATGCCAAAGGGCCTTGTAACGTTTCCACTAAACGTTGATCCGACTTGGATCCGATGGGTTTTCCTTGTTTCAACGCAGAGCAAAGCGAGCGGCTTCTGAACTCTGGAATGCTTCGTACGACTTGTAAAGGGGCGAATAACCAATAAGGTCCCCCTAATACCGCCTATCTTGAAGTTCGTTACAAGAGGGCAAGGCCTAACACTTAAGTTGGCAACACGAATAGTCAAAGGGAACAATGACTCTGCTATAAGACTGTCTGCACTTCCTGAGAGTAATACAGGTGGATGTCAAGACAACTAAGCTAACGAACCATAGCATAGCTGGTACAGTATTTATAGTAAGTGTCCATCAAGATATGAAGCCGACACATACAGTATGAGTAAAGATCACAAAGGATGACTCACACATCAATAAGCGAATGTCTAATCAGTAATCACAACGAGTAAGCATGAGTAAGTGTGCGACTAAGCAACACTATGAAATCACCAATCAATGAACAAGCATGAGGGGAGAATGTCATCCACATCAGTAAGCGAACACCAATCATGAATAAGCGAACACCAATCATGAGTAAGCGAACAGTAAGAAACTGTTATTCACAATACAAATCAACCATGCATCAATAAGCAATGGTCTCGGCGCGAACACAGGCGCTTCCTTGAACTAATCCATCAATAACACTTTCCCGAAAGGGGATCAAACCCGGCCCGCTGGAGTGCGTCCCAACGGCAGCCACGGCCCGCTGATATCGGCAGCCTCAGGTCGCTGGTCTTACACCACACAATCGCTGTTTGTCGTCGTTGGTCGTCTTCAGGACACAACTGTCTTCTGCCAAGTTCCAATGGCTATCTCTGCGTTTTCGTCCCCTGAGTTATTAGTTAGGTCGGATACGTACTGCGACCCGGGACCAGTCCATCCTTCGCGCCCCCCTGACTTATTGCTTAGGTCAGATCCCGTGACCCGGGGGTTTCATCACATGATCGTATCACGTGACTCTTGCTCGTCCTGTGATAGCCTTCCTGCCAGTATCTGGGACTCTCCCGCGAGTGATCATATTACTCACGAACTGGCGAACTCTGCACGCCTCATCGTAGGCGAGGTAACTGTCGTCTTCTGCCGCTACAAGTGCACGTACGGCCTCTTCTTCTTCAATGTCCTTTTGATCACGTGCCTCCCAGGTATGCGCTTCTGGGTAATCATGGCAATTCTTCCAGTGTTCATGTAGACACTTGCGCTGTTTCTGGCTAGGCGTAGGGTCTGAGCGTAACAGGCCTCTTTCAGACTAGCACTCCCTGTGCACACTTTAGCACTCCTTGTGTGTTACAATCTGCTGCCTGACCTGCGAGAAAAACCTGCCTTGCTTGGTGGGACACATAAGACTGGAGACCCTTAAGATTATTCTCCAGTCAAAAATGGGCCATGGGGCCACTTCTTTTTCCTTACTTAGCAATGGACTTACTGCTTATGGTTACTTTCTCGTCCCTATATGGTCCAGCCCCATTCTATTAATATCTGGCCCTGTTCTATTCTTAGACCAGGCTTCTTGACCATATGACCTGCTCCTTTTCTATTGTTCTCCCTCTTTTGGACATTTTCTCTCACACTTCCCTCCCATGTGATTACTGCAGATTGCTGTGGATTGCTGCGGATGGCATCATCTAATGTTCCCTACAAACATACCTTTATCTATATAAACTCAACTCTTAGGTACCTTGTATCCTTAGACTCGACTTCTTTACCACAACAGTGCTTGTATTCCCTTCACTGGGGTTACTTCAGATCAGTGTGCCCTCAAGTCTCAGACTTCCTCTCACATCAAGTGCACTACACTTGATACTTGTCATCCACTTAACCCTTGCCAATTCTAGGCCCTTATTCCCTTGCTCAGAAACCTCAGAAACCGATTTACACTTGTTGTGTAGAACACCCCCACTGTGGCATTACATTGTGCACACTTGTGCACACCCCTACCCATTCTCACACACCTCGAGAACCCTTGCACACCACTTTAAAACCTCTGCAAATAGCCAATATTTAGCCATCAATACCATCATTGATGGGTCAGCCAAGAAGCAAATTCTTTCATACTCATGGGCCAACTGATGTTGGCCAAAATTGGAGATTCTTACCATTTTCATGGGCCAGCCAACATTGGCTTGGAGTTTCTTGGAGTTGTGTTCACATGGAGTGCAGCCTGGAGGAAACAGTGTCAAAAGGTTGCATATATTGTAATTATACTCTGTTTGTGTGCATATAATATCTTCATACCACAAAACTAGTACATAGATGGGTTCTACACCTGAGAAGACTCCTGTAGAAGAACAAGTCCAGGGGATGCTGTCCAGAGGAACATATCTGGAGTTATTACTCCATGGAAATCATGCTGGAGTTGTTCATCTGGAGTAATTCTTCCAGAGACATTGTTCCAGAAGAATAGCTCCAGAGATGTTTCTCTGGAGGACTTACTCCAGTGTTGTTCTTCAGAGGAATTATGTTATGATCGGTACGGCGTGGCCTGACTTAGGCCCTACATGCGATGACGATAGTAACGTGACTTAGCAGTGCGTGTCAACACACGAAGGTGTGACTTGCTTCACGGACACTTGAAAGTGCCGTCCTAAGAGAGGGAACAAGAGGTGGGAATAGGCAATGACCCGACTAGATTCGAAGGTGATACAAGAGAGTAAAGCTGCCGACTACATCAGTCGACAGCCACCTTATAAGTAACGCTGGTGGTATGCCTTTGTCAGCAATACCGCCACTACTACTACTATCACTAATCCACTAGTACAACTATCAGTAATCATCATAGTAATCATGAGTAAGACAAGACGAGATATCGGTAAGCCAACGTGACGTCATGAGTAAGAGAGAGAGAGACGAAATAGTACATGAGTAAGTCCCAGGAGCGACTCGTCATCCTGCTTACTCGCCCGAACGGTAGATCATGACATCACCCCCTTTACAAGGGTGAGCACCCACGCTCAACTACCCAATTAGTCACCATAGTTAGTCCCACATCCGTCTCATGTTCGTCGCGAACCCTCCGAAGAGCATGCGCGCGCCCTAGCCTAGCTGCTGAGTGTCGTGCTCGCTCACCGTGGATGTAGATGTCGTCCTCGAGCTTCTTGATGGCTGCCTCGAGTTCTGCGATAATGTAACGTCCCGGGTCACACCATGTATCTGACCTAACCCATAAGTCACGGGACGCTTAGGAGTGTTGGGATCGAGCATGGTAAGGGGGATGACGAGTCGCTCCCTAATACTTACCAATACGTGGACGATGACTGATTGTATACGATACACTGACTAACGGGTTTGTACTACGATTACTGATCATACGAGGACGATTACTTAGCCGAGGAGTAGCATTAGTAGTAGTGGCGGTCTCGCTGACGAAGGCGGACTGCAACCTAGTACTATATAAGGAAGCTATCGACTGTTGTGGTCGATAGCTTGGATTTCTTGTACATCTCTCACCTTGTTATCCAAGTTGTGGTTCTCTCTCTTCCTCTCGTCCTTTCGGACCGTGTGTCAAGACAAACTACCAAGGAAACTCCGCCTACGCGCGTTGAGACGTTACTCTGCCTTCGTGCTAGAGTCTAGGAATTCGCTGAGTCACCGCGTTCCCTTCCAAACAGTGCCTAAGTCAGGCTCACGTGCAGCTCGCACGTAACATTAAATCCAAGCTCTCCCAAACCATTGAACGCCGTGGCTACTCTACACACAAAAGACGGCTGGGACTTCGAACCCTATCGCGTTGACGCAAGAGAACGAGACGCACCCAAGCGTTACCTTATAGGACGAGTAAGGTGGCGACACATACCAGACACCAGAAGAAGTGAAGAGCACAATACCGGATACTACGCAGAAGCGGCTACCGCACAACGGTATCACCCCGTAGTCTTCAATAAAGAACGTTGCTGTTGGGTCGAACTCCGGTGGAGCAATACTAACAGCTACTTTGAGGCGACACGGCCAGCAGCCGACGATCTACATATCAACGTACCATTGGTAGACGCACGGCCAATCGACAACCAAGGACCTATAGACGGGCAAGAAGAAGAAGGAGAAAACCTTGATTCAGAACCCCCAAGGACCGAATTCCAACTACGAACAACGACAACAGTTGCATCAAGCCACACTAGCGAACGATCGAACACCCCGCACAGTGAAGTAGCAGAACCCGGAAACATCGCAGAACAATCACCAGAAGTAGACGCACTCGCCGCACAAACAGCTGAGTTACACATACCTGAACCAATAAGGGGTATACCATACAGTTACATGACGACCCAGACAGAAGTATCGCCACCCCGACTTGTCATCAACGAGCAGACAGGTCACGTCCAACAAATACAACCAGAAGACATGGAAGCTGTCAATCGAGCCATGGGACCAGATGTCCCAGACGCACCAAGCATCCCTGAAGGAACCGAAATGTTCTACGAGTTCCGACTCAACCGAAACAGGGTACCATCACCCGAGAACAGACCATTTCCACCTAGGAGAGAACCAGCAGGAGGAGGGCCACCCAATGGCGGATGGCCACAAAGAGGAGGAGGGGGAGGAGGACCACCTCCAGCAGGACCCCCGGGAGGACCACCTCCAGCAGGACCCCCGGGAGGACCAGCAATAGCGAACCCACAGGGAAACGACAAATTTATCGGGAATCCACCACCAACGTTCACAGGAAACAGATCCCAGGCCGAGTCATTTATCCTCCAATGGGAGGTATATGCCGGAGTCAACGCCAATCATTCCGCTATGAGAAACAAGTACCAAAAAGCTATGTTGTTTCTCACATACATACAAGGAAACGCGGTTAACCAATGGGTAATGTCCGCAAGCCGATGGCTCGTCAATGAAGTGGCCACAGGAACCGATCAATTCAACAATAGGCTATGGGAGAACCTCCTCAACGCCTTCCAACGACAATTCGGTGACGTTCTGAGTAAAGAACGAGCCCAAGCCCAGCTCGACGCTGGCATACACATGAAGGATGGAAGAATCGACGACTACATCGCGACGTTCGAACAGCTGGTTCGACACGCGGGGTATAACATCAATGCTGAACAGACCCTCAAGTATTTCACAAAGGGACTACCACGAGCATTGTATGAAACAATGTACCAACACGACGACCCCAGGAACTACGAAGAATGGAGGGATTCTGCCCTGAAGAGGCAACAAAAGTGGATCCACATGCAGACGGTCAGGGGCAACCTAGACGCCTTTAAACCAGGGCGAGCTCCAGGGGGAGCATTAGCTAAGTTGCTCGCACCATTACAGAATGACGATCGAATGGACACATCCGCAGATCGAGTACGAGGACGGCTAGCAGAGGCTGAGGACATCATGGCGAACCACCCCAGAAACACAAGACCCCCACAGCCACCATTCCCACCACGAGGGGGATTTATCCAGAGGCAATTCAAACGGGACCACAGTCAAACGCAGTGTTACAACTGTCAGAAGATGGGTCACATCAGTCGCGATTGTAGACAGCCGAGGAGACGCCGCGACACACAAGTACGCACCACTGAAACCGCGCCAACTAAAGAAGAAAAGGCGGCGGAATGGCTACGAGGAGTAGCAGGAGATGACGAAGAAGTCAAAGACCTGGTCCTACAGCAGTTGATGGGACAGGATTTTGGAAACGCCTAAACCCGGCGGCCTGGGTGAGGGCAATACGTTGTAACTCTGTGTATATTATGCGCTACCGATCTATGCGAGTACCAGTGTCTATTCGTGCAAGTTACAACATGGCCGATATCAAAGCATTAGTGGACTCAGGAGCCACTGACAACTTCATCCACCCAAACTTCGTAAAAAGGATGGGATTGGGACAACGGGCATTAGATAAGCCGAAAAATATCTACAACATCGACGATACCACTAATAAAGCGGGGCAGATCACACATTACCTCACGCTCAACGTGGAAACAGGAAAAACGAGAAAAGAAATGAGATTCCTCATCACCGACATCGGAAAGGAAGACATCTTGCTCGGGTATCCCTGGCTGCCACCTATGAACCAAGGTTCAGCTGGCGCCACGGCACTATAGACGAAAAACAACTTCCTATAGTGTTACGATCAATTAACCCAAATGACAGGAGAGCGGTGCTAAAAAGACTACTAACAGAGGAGAAAGAAGACGCAAAGTAGCACGAACGTTCACCAAGGATACAAAGAACAAATAATGACAACCTTGGAAGAACAAGTATACGGACGAAGATCAGCAGTAGAACTGGCAGTGGACGCCAAACAATACACGAAGGAGGTCAAAATACCAACGGAATACCAGAGCTTCACAAGGTATTCAGCGAACAAGAATCAAAGAGGTTTCCGCCCAAAAGAAGTTGCGATCACGCAATAGAATTCAAAAAGGGCGCGCCTGAAGTCATCGATTGCAAAATATACCCCATGACTAGGGTAGAAGACGCAGCATTAGATGACTTTATCGACGAACAAATCGAGAAAGGATACATACGACCTTCTAAATCCCCGTATGCATCCTCATTCTTCTTCATCAAAAAGAAAGACGGAAAACTACGACCCGTACAGGACTACCGACGCATAAACGAGTGGACGATACGAAACCAATACCCACTCCCGCTCATAGATGATCTCATCCGAGATCTTGGAGGGGCTCAAATATTCAGCAAGCTAGACGTCCGACAAGGGTACAACAACATACGAATCAAGGAAGGAGACGAACACAAAGCCGCATTCAAAACGCGCCGCGGACTCTTCGAACCAACTGTCATGTACTTTGGGCTGTGCAACTCGCCAGCAACATTTCAAAGTTTCATGAACGACATATACCGACCGACGATAGCAAAACACGAACCCAAAGGAACAACTATACGGGTATACATGGATGACATCGCAATAGCCACAGCACGTCAACCAAATGCATTAGAACAGCATCAAAAGGCAGTATGCGACGTCCTGGAAGTCGCTCAAAAACACGACCTCTTCTTCAAACCGGAAAAATGTGTATTCAACGCCTCTAGTATCGATTACCTGGGGGTAATCCTTGAAGAGGGGGTAACACGTATGGACCCCGTTAAAATTTCGGGTGTTCGCGACTGGACTTCACCCACATCAGTTAAGGACGTACGATCTTTCCTGGCTTTTGCAACTTTTACCGGCAATTTATCAGAGGCTTCGCGAACATTGCCAAACCGTTAAACGAACTAACGCGCAAAGATGAACCATGGCAATGGACCACAAGACATCAAGCCGCATTTGACACACTCAAACAACGGGTTAAACGGAACCCATACTAGCACACGCGGACCAAACACAACAATTTGATCTAGAAGTAGATGCATCAGGGTTCGCGGTAGGAGCAGTACTTTTACAGAAGAAGGCAGACGGGAAACGACATCCTGTGGGGTATTATTCGGCAACACTCAACGCTGCTGAACGCAACTACGACATCTACAACCTAGAGTTGTTAGCAATCGTAAAAGCGCTACGAAACTGGAGACATTTACTAGCTGGATCCCCACACAAAGTACGCATATTCTCAGATCACCTCAACCTTCGTTACTGGCGAGACCCCAGAAGATCAGCCGACGAATCGCTCGAGAGGTACTGGAATTAGCGGAATACAATTTCGAAATACATCACGTCAAAGGAACCGCGAATGGTAGAGCCGATGCACTCTCGCGACGCGCTGACTACGACCAAGGAGAAAAAGACAACGAGAAGTCACGGTCTTACCAAACGACTTGTTCATACGAACAACGACTACCCAACTACAACAGGACGAGCAAAGAATACGCAAATGGGTTGATCCCCACAAATTGATCAAGTAGACGGACTTTGGTGGTATCAAGGACAAAGACTAGTCGTCACAGGAACAATGGGAGAAATTAGAGAAGTAATCTCCACACACCACGATCCCCCTATTCACGGACATCCAGGAATAAACCGAACAACCCAAATGGTAGAACGCCACTATTGGTGGCCCACAATGAAACAAGATATCGCCGAATACGTACGAGGATGTGCCGAGTGCCAGCGATGTAAGGTTAACACCCAACGGACAAAGCACCACTACAACCAATATTTCCGAAACCCGAAGCAACACCCTTCGAAGTAGTGGCGCTAGACTTCATCACCAAACTTCCGACATCAAGGGAGTACGATTCCATACTTACCATCACTGATCACGACTGCTCGAAGGCGTCAATATTTATACCCTGCAAAGAAGAAATATCCGGCGAAGAAACCGCAGCCCTATACGCCAAACATGTAGTCGCACGATTCGGACTACCAACGAAACTGATTAGCGATCGAGACCCCCGATTCGCGTCTAAATTCACAAGGGAACTGTGTCGTCTTCTGGGATACAGCAAAATATCTCGACTGCTTACCACCCACGAACAGACGGACAATCGGAACGAACAAACCAATGGCTGGAGCAATATCTCAGGCTCTGGGCCAACGAACGACAAAACAATTGGGCCGATCATCTCGCACTGGCCGAATTTGCACACAACAATTGGATTAACGAATCCACACGCGAAACCCCATTTAGGTTACTGATGGGATATCACCCACACACTAATTGGACGGATAAGAAATCACCCATACCACAGGTCACGGCCAGGTTGGAGCAACTGAAGGAGATAAGACGTCAGGCACAAGAACAAATGCGCCGAGCACAACAGTCATGGGTCAAACATCGTGACACCCCCAAATATCAGATAGGAGACAGGGTATGGCTAGAGGGACGTCATTTGCGGACCAATCAACCAACGGCGAAACTTGCGCCCAGGAGACACGGACCATTTAAAGTCGTTCAGGTGATGTCTCCTGTCAATTATCGACTTGAACTTCCCACACAGTGGAGTATCCACGACGTGTTTCATACAGATCTTCTCACACCTTACAAAGAAACGCTGATTCATGGCGCAAACTATCAGCGCCCACCACCCGAATTAGTAGAAGACGTGGAAGAATATGAAGTCGAAAGAGTACTAGACTCAAGAAGACATGGACGCGGGCGTAAACTCCAATACCTGATCAAGTGGAAAGGTTACGCCGATTCGGACAACCAGTGGGTCCCATGGAGCGACATCCATGCGGACGAAAAGATAAGGGAGTTCAAGCAATCTAACCCATTGGCCGAAATTCACATAAAAGCAGGGACTATGACAAGATCAATCCCCAACCCAATGGCTTACATCCCCATTAACACTCTTACCCACATCGATGACCTCCCCTCGGTTAACACCCTCACTACCTACGACACCACCAACAACGTGGACGACCCATTCTGCTCAGCTGTGGAGTACGTCCGAACAACCGCCATCAATGATCAAGCAGCCCGCGACCTGGCCGAGGCTCGCCGGCGATTCCCAACACCCGCAAGCGGCCGAGTGGAGGACGATGAGGGAGAAGACCGCGATGATGAAGGAGGTGATGCAGTCATGGCGACTGGATCAGGTGGTGAAGAGGACGGCGAAGGAGAGACGGACGAGGATACGGTTGCTGATGAGGCAAGTATCCTCCAGCCCTCCACCGCTGCAACATCCACTACCGCTGTCGACCGATACGACAGTGACGAGTCATCAGCCGATGACAACACATATCACGAGTCCAGGGCTGACTCATCCGACGAGGACCAGTCCTACTACGAAGCCAGAGTTGTCTGCACCCGATGCGACAACCCCCCAAATTACTGCCATTGCGCACCCCGAATCATACCCCCACCTATCACAAGAATCGACGAAGAATCTGCCGACGAAACCGGTGATGTTGAAGGAGGACCACCGCCGGTTGCTGTCATCTTCGGACCGATGGCGGAAGCAGGGTACGCCGCTCGCGGAGTGCTACCCTACAGTCACGCACCAGTCCCGTCTCCAACTACTACGCGCCGAGCGAATGCGGCGAGGCGCCCTATCCGTGCCGTATCGCCTACCCCCACGGGATTCACCCTAAACAACGGGATGAATTGGGTCCCGATGGTCATCGAGCACGAAGGTCGGCGGGTACCAGCACGGTACGTTCGAGTTCGCATGCTCGACAACCCAGAGGTCTTCGGGACTATGGGGAGGTACGAGCCCATCTACAGGGGAGACATCCACGCCGAACCGTGTCGGGATATGGGGCCCGCAGCTGAGTACAATCGCGACGAACTTAAGTACTTCCGGGCTGACTTCCGGGGAAAGCGCCAGGTAGACGAAGCTCTTGCCAGACTGGGGGACATATCCCTTCAGGCTGAGGTGAGACGCTACCGCGCGTCCCAGGAAGTCATCGAGGAGTTAGAGGCCGCCATCAAGAGACTTGAAGATGACGTCTTTGTTCACGTCGACCGAGCTCGTCACTCGGCAAGAAGACTAGGGCGGGCTCACGCGGTACAGAGGGTACGTGACGAACACGAAACGGACGTCGGACTTACAGCAGTTACGAATTGGGTGGTTGAGCGTGGGCGCTCACCCATATGAAGGGGGTAATGTAACGTCCCAGGTCACGCCATGTATCTGACCTAACCTATAAGTCACGGGACGCTTAGGAGTGTCGGGATCGAGCATGGTAAGGGGGATGACGAGTCGCTCCCTAATACTTACCAATACGTGGACGATGACTGATCGTGTACTATACGATGACTGATGGGTTTGTGATACGATTACTGATCATACGAGGACGATTACTGAGCCAAGGAGTAGCATTAGTAGTAGTGGCGGTCTCGCTGACGAAGGCGGACTGCAACCTAGTACTATATAAGGAAGCTATCGACTGTTGTGGTCGATAGCTTGGATTTCTTGTACATCTCTCATCTTGTTATCCAAGTCGTGGTTCTCTCTTCCTTTCGTCCTTTCGGACCGCGTGTCAAGACAAACTATCAAGGAGACTCCGCCTACGCGCGTTGAGACGTTACTCTGCCTTCGTGCTAGAGTCTAGGAATTCGCTGAGTCACCGCGTTCCCTTCACAACAGTGCCTAAGTCAGGCTCACGTGCAGCTCGCACGTAACATGTATGTTGCCTGGGTCGTTATCCCTGATGGCTGATTGGACGATTACGATATGGTACGATACCTGTTACATTTGGGACTCAGTTTAGGAGTCAGCCCTGTAGTGTATATAAGGTGCTCTGTCTTGATAGACGAGACCTTATCTTCGTTGTCTTGAGTCTACCTTGAGTTTTACCTTGAGATATCCCTCAGTCAATAGAAGTGTTGGCTTGTAGTGCCTGTTCCTCTCATCTTGTTGATCCTTGTGTGGTCTGTCCTCTCATCTCTTGAAGATCCCTGTTGTATCCTTCCAGTATAAGGTGAAGTCCTTGCCCTTTGGTTCGTCTTTCGTGTTTGACCATTGTTATTCAACTGCCGTCGGTCTGTTCTTTGGTTCAAGGCCATCAAGAGTTCCAAGTCGGAACAACGTTTGGTAGAAACGTTACACGACACCTCACTCATGCACAATGGATGGATAAGAAACAGACAAAGTAATATATTGGAAGCATGATTTGAGCTTGCAGAAATACATCATGCCCATTCATTTGCAACATCACGTGGTGATATGCTTGCCATCCTTTCAACTCCCAGTGTTGGCGTGTCATTTGTGCGGGGCGGGCAATGCGCCGCCTCACCTGTGATGTATTGACGAGATGTAAGCTTTGATTAATTCCATATGATATTGATATATACCTGAACCATGTGATGCATCTGAGGTTATATTATGATGTTTATTCACTCATAAATGTTAAGCAGTGACAACATGTATTGAACAACATAATTCAAGTTACAACTGATACAAGACCCAAGCTTACATTCGACACTACAAAATGATACACTATCTGCTCCTAGATGAGGACGTCCTGGAGCTTCCTGTGCTGGCACCTGGCCCGAGCGTGGCGGGCGACACGCCGCCTCGCCCGCGATTCACTGATGCTATCTCAGCTATGATTGAAGGAATAGAATATGCTTGGATACCTGAGCGGTCTGAAGCCGAGCCTGAGCCAGATGGAGTGTTAGTAGGTGGGTCTGAAATCCCCAGAGATGAAATGGGGATTCCAGGCGAAGATTGGGATTGAGTGCTGGGGGAAGGTGAGCGACGAGGAGGGGGAGGCTGTATATAACCTGGAAGTGAGCTAGGGACTATGCCCTGTTTCCCAGCGATTGCATTAAGTACAAGGATAACGTAGTCCATCTTACCCTCCAGTGAGTTCATGCGTGATGCGAGATCTTCACCTACCTCGTGCAATGAGCCATAGACCAACGCCTAGACATATGGACACTTACCTGAAGTGCCAGATGGACTGGCCAGGGACATGGGGCTGTGCAGCGATGAGCTGCCCTCTGACATGCTGACTGTGCCCTGAACTTCATCTGAAAGTTCCACACCTGCATAGATGATCTCAGTAGCTGTTACAGTGACCATTCACACATAGAACACATACCTTGTGCTGACATAAGGCAAATGATAGGGAGTTCCCACAAAGCAGGCGGTGAGCAAGGCTTCCTCCTGCCTGCACATTCTGTGCAGGCAACTGTGACGCGCTTGGGGTTATCCTGGGCAATACATTCAGGCCTCTTGTTCTTGGGGTTTCTGCAGGGGCCACAGTGGTTCTGCAATGCATAGAATGATGTATGTTAGTATGTGAAAGACTATGAATCTGATCGGATACTTACAGTTCCAGTTGCAACGGGAAGCTTCACATTAGTTTGACGTTGCTGCACTGGCGGTGGAGGGGATGCATCATCCACATGCACTTGGGGAAGCAATGCGTCGGGCAGGCTGCCCCGCTTGCGGGGAGTGGTATCAAAATCTTCAATTTCATCGTCGTCTGAAGCAGCTGGGGCATCAGGCGCCACCGTGTCTGGATTAGGATGTCGTCTTGCACCTCACAACGCATATGGTGCAGGAGGTGCAAGAGGCGTGCCAACTGTAGCAGACGCGGCAGGCAGAGCGCCTTGTGGGTCACTCGAGGAAGGAGGCGGAACTGCACGTGCCTTCCCCTTTGACCTGTGAGTTGGTGGTGGTAGAGCAGGTGTGGAGGGCGGCGCAGCCGTGGGTGGGGCAGTGGGCGGGCGAGGCGGTCCAAGCGAAGCAGGTGGGTCCATATGGACTAGGTAAATGTTTACAACAATTCAGATATCTATGCATGAATATATGAAAGTGACGCACCATCTCCATCGTCCTGGGGGGCAGGGAGACCAATCTCCCACCAATGCCTGTGGTCTTGCAGGCCCTCCAGATAAGGACCCAGGTCCAGGGAGGACAGGTCTGGATGCCAGTCCGGTTCACTGGCCTTCTGGTTCTGGCAGTAGCTGGAAACATAGTCAATGGTGAAGAGGCTCCAGTTAGGAAATTGCTTCTCCCCCTCAGCCACCTTCCATTCAACAGTCATCACCTGAATGATTGGGTGGACACGAGGTTTCTTGAGGTTCTTGGTTGGCTCTGACATGTACCTCTTGAAATTGTTGCCCACAGACACCTGGATGTGACATAATGTCGGTTAAATATGTATACATGACTTAGGAATATACATACGATCTCTTCCATGACCTTATTCATGAGGTATGCCTCCTGTGTGTGAGGCGGTGGGTCAAGCGAGAACTTCCTGGTCGCAGCAAAGAGCCTGGCTGCAGTCATCAGGAATTGAACATCTAGCTGAGTTAATTCCTGAGGAGGCTTCGGCGGAGGCATAGCAACGACTGTATGTTTACTTAGAGTCCCTGGAAGTGTGTGATAGGCCATGCGATAAGGAAACAAATGGAGCCTGGTGATTGGTTGACTGTTGCGGCGCATGGCCCGCTGTTTGGCCTGATTCTTATCGCAAGCATACTCTAAGTACTTTGGGTGTTCACTCAAACATATGGCTCAACCATCCAAGCTTGCGAGAGCTGAAGCACGTCAAGATGGTGCCAATTCACCATCCTCTGAATCTGCTAGGCATACCAAGCGCAGTGAGGGCACAGATCAAGTGTCCCCCTTCGACTTTCTCAATTATGTCCCATCTCCTGTCACGGTGCGTGATCGATATATTATTCGTGTTATGATCGACACAGCGCGACCTGACTTAGGCCCTACACACAATGGCAATGTAACGTGACTTAGCAGTGCGCGTCAACACACGGAGGTGTGACTTGTTGCAAGGACGCTTGAAAGCACCTTCCTAAGAGAGCTAGCGAGAGGCGGGTGTTCGAAGAGAACCCAGCTAGATTCGAGAGTAATACAAGAGAGTCAAGCTGCCGACCACAACAGTTGACAGCTACCTTATAACTAATCTGAACTGTACGCCTTTGTCAGTGATACAGCCACTACTACTAACGCTTGGTAATCGTCCACTAATCCTATCAGTCATCGTATCAGTAATCGTACAGTGCAATATGAGTAATCCACAATGGTCCAGTTGTAAGATTTGGGAGCGACTCGTCATCCCGCTTACAGTCCATAATGGCGGATCATAACATCACCCCCTTTACAAGGGTGAGCGCCCACGCTCAACCACCCAACTCGTTACCGTAGTCAGTCCGACGTCTGTCTCATGCTCGTCTCTCACCCTCCTAAGGGTGTTTGCCCACCCCAACCGCCTCGATGAATGCATCGCCCTGTCGATGTGGACAAAAATATCGTCCTCCAGCTTCTTGATCGCTTGCTCGAGCTCGGCTACGACCTCCATGGACGCGTGGTAACGCCTCACTTCAGCCTGAAGGGAAATGTCCCCCAGTCTAGCAAGGGCTTCGTCTACCTGGCGCTTTCCATGGAAGTCAGCGCGGAAGTACCCGAGCTCTTCACGAGTGTACTCAGCTGCGGGGCCCATGTCTCGGCATGGTTCGGCATGGATGTCTGCTCGGTAGATAGGCAAGTACTTTCCCATCATCCCAAACACTTCTGGGTTGTTGAGCATGCGGACTCGTATGTACTTGGCAGGGATTCGGCGACCCTCGTGCTTGATGACCATCGGCACCCAGTTCATCCCATTGTTGAGGATGAATCCTCCAGGAGTAGGCGATATGGCACGGAGAGGGAGCTGCATCGCATTTGCTCGGCGCGTAGTGAGGGGCGATGGGTCGCGTTCTTCCCTATAGGGGGTTAGACCGCGCGCTTCGTATCCCTGCTCCGCCATTGGTCCATAGACAACAGCAACTGGAGGTGGTCGTGGCGCGTCATCTTCAGCTTCGCTGGTAAGGGTGTGGACTTGGAAAGGTATAGGTACGGGAGCGCAGTGGCAGTAGTTGGGGGGGTTGTCGCATTGGACGCAGACAACTCGTGCTGCGTGGTAGGACTCGTCACTGGAGTCGTCTTCATCTTCACTGTCTTCGTCGACTGCAGTGGTGGCGAGCGAGGTAACAGAGGGGTTGACTGCCGTAGTGGTGAGCGAGGCGGCAGAGAGGTTGGTGACAGCGAGGGATCGGTCGATACTTCCCTCATGAGCAGCCGTATCCTCATCCTCCTCTCCGCTGCAGTCTTCTTCACTATTTGATCTGTCCTCCATGCTGTCATCACCTCCTTCAATAGGCCGTACTCCTCCCTCATCTTCCTCCATTCTGCCGCTTGCGGGAGTGGGGAATCGCCTGCGAGCCTCGGCCAGGTCTCGGGCGGCTTGTTCTTGCTCGGCGACGGCCCTGACGTGCTCAATAGCAGAGCAGAATTGGTCGTCGATGTTGTTGTTCCCATCGTAGGTTTCAAGGGTGTCGACGCGGGGGATGGTGATCTCGTCAAGGTTGACAATGGTGAGAGGGACATATGACATTGTATGAGAGGGTAAGGAGGATGATGAAGTAGATGATCCTGACAAGGCAGCTTTTATGTGAGTTTCAGCCTTCGGGTGTAATCGTGCGAACTTCCTTATCTCTTCTTCCGCGTGGACATCCTCCCATGGGATCCACTGGTTTTCTGAGTGGGCGTACCCCTTCCATTTGATGAGGTATTGGAGTTTGCGCCCTCTTCCATACCTTCGAGAGTCTATCACCTTTTCGACTTCATATTCTTCCACGCCGTCAACTAGTTCTGGTGGTGGGCGTAAGTAGTTTACGCCATGCATGCGTGTTTCTTTGTAAGGCGTGAGTAAGTCAGTGTGAAACACGTCATGTATCTTCCATTGCGGAGGCAATTTGAGCCGATAATTCACAGGGGACATCACCTGTACAACCTCGAACGGTCCCTGCCTTCTGGGCGCAAGCTTGGCGGCCGGTTGATTTGTCCGTAGGTTGCGCCCATCTAGCCATACTTGATCTCCTATGGCATATCTAGGCGTGTCTTTGTTTTTGACCCATGACTGCTGGGCCTTTATCATGTTCTCCTGGGCGTTCTGACGGGCTTCCTTCAATTGTTCCAATCTACTTGATACACTGGGCATGTTGATGGTACCTGGCGCCCATTTATCTCTTGGGTGATATCCCATCAGCGTGAAAAACGGGGTTTGTTTAGTGGTGCTGCTCATCGTATTGTTATGAGCAAACTCCGCCAGGGGTAATTGAGCGGCCCAATTGTCTTGTGTCTCGTTGGCCCATAATCGAAGGTACTGTTCTAACCACTGGTTGGTACATTCCAATTGTCCATCCGTCCGTGGATGATAGGCGGTGGATATATTCTGTTGTATTTGGAGGACTCGGCATAGTTCTCTCATGAACTTCGCCACAAAACGGGGGTCTCGATCGCTGATAATTTTGCTTGGAAGTCCAAACCACGGGAGTACCTTTTGAGCGTATAGCATTGCGGTCTCTTCACCTGACATCGATTCTTGACATGGTATGAATATTGACGCCTTGGAACAGTCGTGGTCTGTGACAGTCAGAATCAAGTCGTAACCATCTGATTGGGGTAACTTAGTTATGAAATCCACCGCAATGACTTCGAATGGGGTAGCTTCCATTTTTGGATAGATGGGTTCGAACGGTGCTTTGGTGGGTCGAGTGTTGACCTTATGTTGCTGACACTCTGCGCATCCTTGAACATATTCAACGACGTCGGTTTTCATGCTAGGCCACCAGTAATATCGGGCTAGCAGTTCTTGTGTTTTTGCTATTCCTGGGTGTCCTGCCGTCGTCACGTCATGGTATTGCTTTATGACCTCCCTTAACTCTTCGAGTTTCTTGGTGGTTACCACCAATCTGCCGTTCTTGAACCACACGCCTTCTATCTTTTTGAGCTCGTGAGGGCTGATCCAAGCCTTGATTCGTGCCTCTTCTTGTTTGATGGGCGTCGATGCGATTCCCATGATTGTTCGTATGAATATTTTGTTTGGGAGAACAGTAACTCGGTCATTGTCCTTTTCCCCAGTATCGTAATCTGGTCTTCTGGACAGCGCGTCTGCTCTCCCATTAGCTCGTCCTTTGAGATGGTGTATTTCGATGTCGTATTCTTCCAGCTCTAGGACTTCTCGAGCTACTCTTCGGCTGATCTTCTGTGGGTCTCGCCAGTACTGTAGATTCATGTGGTCCGAAAATACTCTGACCTTGTGTGGTGATCCCACTAGTAGGTATCTCCAGTTCCGTAGTGCTTTTACAATGGCTAGTAGTTCCAGGTTGTAAATGTTGTAGTTTCGTTCGGCTTCATTGAGGGTGGCCGAATAAAATGCGATCGGGTGTCTTTTGCCATTGGGTCCCTTCTGCATAAGGACTGCGCCGACTGCGAATCCTGATGCGTCTACTTCAAGGTCGTATTGTTTTTCCAGATCTGGATGAGCGAGGATCGGGTTGCTTGTAATGCGGTATTTGAGTGTCTTGAAGGCGTTTTGTTGGGTTGGTCCCCAACGCCATTCGACGTCTTTCCTCGTTAGCTCGTTCATTGGTTTGGCGATATTGGCGAATCCTCGGATAAAGGGACGGTAAAAGTTGCAAAAACCCAAAAAACTGCGTACATCTTTGACCTTTGTTGGTGTAGGCCACGTGCGAACACCTGTGATTTTCGCCGGATCCATGCGCGTCATCCCCCTTTCAAGGATTACCCCCAGGTAATCAATGGACAGAACGTGAAATGCGCATTTTGCTAATTTGAAGTAAAGGTCATGGGCGGCGGCGACTGCAAGGACAGCTGAGACGGCTGCTGTGTGCGCCTCATTTGTACACTGGAAGGTGCCACAATCGTTGGTGGCGACAGCAATGTCGTCCATGTAAATTCGAATGTGTGTGCCTTCCGTCGCAAATTTGGCGATGACTGGTTGGTATATGTCATTCATGAAGGCCTGGAAAGTTGCCGGGGAGTTGCAAAGGCCAAAATACATGACCATTGGTTCGAAAAGTCCCCGTCTTGTTTTGAACGCTGCCTTGTGTTCGTCTCCTTCCTTGATTCGGATGTTATTGTACCCCTGTCTGATGTTGAACTTGGAAAATATGACCGCTCCGCCAAGGTCCCGCATTAGATCCATTATCAACGGGAGTGGGTACTGGTTTCGCACCGTCCACTTATTTATAGCGCGATAGTCTTGGACTGGGCGAAGCTTCCCATCCTTCTTTTTAATGAAGAAGAAGGATGATGCGTATGGTGATTGGGAGGGTTGAATGTAACCCTTCTTGAGATGTTCGTCGATGAAGGCGTCCAAGGCTTCATCTTCCATTCTGGTCATAGGGTAAAGTCGACACATCAACGATGTCAGGGCATTGGGTTAGAGCGTTATTGCGTGATCACAGGGTCATCTTTCTGGGAGTCTTGTTGATGCTTCTTCATCAAACACTTTGCGGAATGACTTGTATTGTGGAGGTAGGACAGCGGTTTCTTTGTCTTTTGGAGTGGCCGCGATAGCGTGTTCGATGGCAGGGATTATTACTCTCTGTCCGCGTGTTTCTTCTTGTTGTAGTTGTTCCACTATTGCTTCTTTTGATTTCATCAGTAAGTGAGCCAGCACATTTCTTCTGTCGGATGAATTGACAGTTTTGATGGTAATTGGAAGATGTGCTTGGTTAATTGCTCCCTTCTTCCAGTTGAACTGTGGTTCGTAGGCCGCTAACCATGGATACCCGAAGAGTATATCTTCCTTTCCGATGTTAGTGACCAGGAACCTCATCTCCTTGTCGTTTCCGTTGACATTAACTCAAAGAATAACGTATTGAGTTATGTGCCCGGCTTTGTTTGTGGTGTCATCGATGTTGTAGATCCTCTTGGGTGTGTCTAGCAACCGTGTTTTTATCTTCATTCGCTGGAGGAAGTTTTCGCTCACAAAATTGTCAGTGGCTCCTGAGTCCACCAGTGCTCTTACTTCGGCCGTGTTGTAACGTGTGTGTAGTTGAACTGGAATTCGCATAGATCGGTAGCGCATGATATACACTGAGTTACAATGAAGTGCCCTCACCCAGGCCGTCGGGTTCAGTCATCTGAAAAATCCGTCCCCATCAACTTTTGCAGGATGAGGTCCTTCACGTTGTCTCCTTCGCTGGCTACTCCTCTCAGCCAATCTTCAGCCTTATCTTCATCAGTTTTTGACTTTTCCCCCGTACCCCTGATCTGTTGGCGTTTGTTTCGTTGTGGTTGGCGACAGTCTCGGCTGATGTGCCCCATTTTGTTGCAGTTGTAGCAGCGGACCTGACTAAAGTCGGGTTGGTTCCCTCGCTGTCTTTGAAGGTATCCGCCTCTTGGCGGGAAGGGAGGTCGTGGGGTATTGATAAGGTCTTCTGCACCCGCGAGTCTTCCTCTGACTTGATCGGCCAATGTATCCATTGCATCAGGGTGCGGTAGTGGGGCGAGCAGCTTTGCCAGCGCTCCCGATTGATTTCTGTTAGTGGATCCCTTGAACATGTCAAGGTTTCCGCGCACCGTCTGCATGTGGATCCACTTTTGTTGTCTCTTGAGGGCCGATGCCCTCCAATCCTCATAGGTCCTAGGGTCGTCGTGTTGATACATTGCTTCGTAAAGTGTCCTGGGTAGACCTTTTATGAAGTACTTCAAGGTCTGTTCCGCGTTGATGTCGTATCCAGCATAGCGAACGAGTTGTTCGAACAATGCAATGTAGTCGTCGATTTTGCCCTCCTTCATTCGAATTCCTGCGTCTAGCTGGGCTTGGGCGCGTTCTTTGCTGAGTACGTCAGCGAACTGTCGCCGGAAGGCTTGTAGAATATTATTCCACAGCCTGTTGTCGAACTGGCTGACTCCTCTGGATACCTCTCTTACCAACCATTGGTTGGCGGACATGACCCAGGCATTAACCAGGTCTCCCTGAACGTAGGTGAGGAATAACATAGCTTTCTGGTATTTATTCCTCATGGCCGAGTGGCTTGTGTTTACGCCGGCGTATATTTCCCATTGAAGGATGAATCCTTCAACTTTTGATCTTTCTCCGTTGAACAAGCTTGGAGGGTTGCCTATGAATTTGTCCGTGGTGTTGCCTCCTCCGTGGGGTATTCCTCCTGGCGGTCCTCCTCCCCCCATGGGTGGTGGTCCTCCTGGTGGTCTTCCACCTTGATTCTGTTGTCTGTTTTCTTGCACTCCTCTATTGATTTGTTCATATGGTCGAGGAGGTGGTTCGTTATAGTCGAAATCAAATCCTCCGGGTTGGTCTGGCTCGTCCGGGCCCATGGCTCATCGTGCGGCCTGTAGGTCTTCTGGGTCCATATTTACAACATGGCCCGTCCTTTCGTCAATGACTAGCGGAGCTACTTCTTCGATATGTGTTTGAGTAGCCATCCTAATCGGGTCAGGGATATGCAACGTAGCTGTTTGAGTGATGATTTCCTCAACGGCGGGTTCTTCTTCATGAATGTAGATTGTTTCTGGCTCGTTTTCTATTGACGGGGTGTGAGCTCGTTCGCTTGTGTGGCTGGTGTCCGATCTTGCTGGTGTTCTGTGTTGGAGCTCTGGGGATAGGGGTTCCGAATGTACTTCTTCTGGTTCCCCATCTATTCTCCCTTGATCTTCGATGTCCCGTGCTTCTGATAGTAGGATGTTGCAGTTGAGATTGTCGCCAGCTGGCCTGGCCACTTCAAAATATTCGTGGGTTCGATTCCACCTAAGTTCTACCCAGCAACACCTTCCATGATGAAAGATGATAGGGTGAAATTGTTCGGCTGTAGCTGCCTCTGCGTAGTATCCGGTATTGAAGTGTTCTAATACTCCACTTCTTCTGTCGTCTGGGATTGTCCTCCAACAGACTCGATTGATGACGTATCTTGCAGGGGCGTCTCTTTCCCTGGAATTGACTAGGAAGGGTTGGAATTCCCAACCGTCTTTGGTCGTGATTGGCGCCACGGCGTGTGAGGAGAGCTTGACTCTAATGTTATGATCGACACAGCGCGACCTGACTTAGGCCCTACACGCGATGGCAATGTAATGTGACTTAGCAGTGCGCGTCAACACACGGAGGTGTGACTTGTTGCAAGGACGCTTGAAAGCACCTTCCTAAGAGAGCTAGCGAGAGGCGGGTGTTCGAAGAGAACCCGGCTAGATTCGAGAGTAATACAAGAGAGTCAAGCTGCCAACCACAACAGTCGACAGCTACCTTATAACTAATCTGAACTGTACGCCTTTGTCAGCGATACAGCCACTACTACTAACGCTTGGTAATCGTCCACTAATCCAATCAGTCATCGTATCAGTAATCGTACAGTGCAATATGAGTAATCCACGACGGTCCAGTTGTAAGATTCGGGAGCGACTCGTCATCCCGCTTACAGTCCATAATGGCGGATCATAACAATTCATGTCCCTATCTGCTAACTTTGAGATCCATAAAATCACAGGAACATGATGCCAGAACACCTCAGGCAGCTGGCCCGCCTCATGGTCTTCAATCAACTGGGGACCCAGCAATGTTTGACTTCCTCGATCACATCCCTTCATCTGTGGTTGGCCCTTCTCAGGTGTGTCATTATTTGATATTACAGGGTATGAAGTGTATGCTGATACAATAGGTACAGTCAATGGGACCTCCAGGCTCCATTTCTGCACCGGCCCCTTCATCTGCTTTTCCACCCTCAAGTGCAAGTGCCGGTAGTCATTCCACATATGCCTTCCTTGACTTTCTACCATCCCCTGTTGTCGGACAAGCAGAGGTATGTATCTTTATTCATATATCATTTGTATATATGTGCTAATGTGTGAAATATCCATATGAAGAAGGGCAGTGTGGGCATCATCACACCCACAGCTTCATCGTCGATGCATGCATCAGCGCCATATGGAATGCCTGGGAAGCTAGGTGCCACATGTGGAATACTGGTATGCTAGCATATGTATATAGCTCTCATTACCTTGATGTATCATTGTGTTGGCAGCATACCAATCCTGCTGGCCCGACGTCTGGTGCAGCGTTTGGCCCGATGTCTAGTGTGGCGCCTGGCCCGACATCTGGTGTGGCGCTTGGCCCGACGTCTAGCTCGGCACCAATGGCAGCCGTGCAACAGGTATGTAAACAGATGTGCTTTCATCACGCAGGTATAACGGTTTTCTGGCTTGCATTCAGGCTCAGCGTCCTGCACCATATGACTTCCTCCAGCACATCCCTGCATCTCAGCACATGGCCCACGATAGGACCGCCAGTCTGGTGAGTATGTCACAGACCTATCTATGTTCTTAAGTTATGACTCCTTGCCTTCATAGGTGCACACTAATATGGAGGTCGATGAGGATCCACAAGCTCCTGTCACCGGTGACGATGGCCCTGAAAGTGAGGAAGAGGATGGGGAGATGGAGGTAGGCGCTTCACATATCAATCCAGGATCCAGATGTCTACTGATCCACATAAAATGAAGGATGGCAGCAGGGAGGAACTTCCCATGCCTTTGTCTACTTCAGCGCCCTGGCCACGGGTCATGATCCCCAGAAATCTGCCTCCAATTCCCGAAGGTGTGGCATTTTATGTCTATGGCCTTTTCCATTTAACCAAGCCATTCTAGTTTCTCCTGAGGTCGGGGCAGTATTAGATGCACACACAGACGTTCTTCGGGGCATTCTAAATGACATGCGTAGACTCAGGGAAGTGCTGGATGCTCAAAACGACAGGCTTGTCAGCAATACTGTAATCATTGAGTATCTCATTTCACACCTGACTGAGAGGCAATGAATATGTAGCTTGATGTATGTCATGTATGGAACCTGGGCATTTGAATCGTTCATATCATTTGCTGTGCACCAAATATGTTACAGACATCCCATTGACAAACGGCGGGCCGCGTGAAGGTCCAAAGTGTACAGCTCTCTCCGGCGCGTCGGGCGAGGTGCCATGGCTTGCATGACGTACTGTCATCAATCTATGTCATACTGTCATCGGTCTATGTCATACTGTCTATGTCATGCTCCAGATTAGATAAAGAAGGACGTGCCATATATGCACCAAACATGATAAATATATCTTATTGCCTGACTGATCGTGGGCCGCTCGAGCCCCCAGCGCTCCAGTCTCAGATGTGTGAGCGGTGAGGTGACATATGAATCACAGAACATCCATTCATTGATCATGTTGAATATTACTGCCAATAAATGTTACATATCTATATATGAAGGAAACATCATACAATGGTGGGCAACTCGAACTTTCAACACTTACACCTTGCTCCTGCGCAGCGGGTGAGGTGCCAAGCTATTGATGACATACTGTGATCATCATACGTCATAGCCCTGATTACAGATACAAGGGTGTACCATATCTGATTACTTAGTTTGGAGATGTTCCAAATGTCTGGCACATGTGTTCAGAACCAATGTAGACATTCTGGACATGAGACAGGCCAGGCAAATATTCCATGCATACACCTTCACCTTGTGCGTTGAGCAAGGTGCTTGATTTGTGATGATGTACTGTGATCACCATATTTCATACATAAGATTAGATAAGGCAGGACATACCATACTGTTACGTGCGAGCTGCACGTGAGCCTGACTTAGGCAACGTAAGATGAACGCAGTGACTTAGCAGTTCCTAGACTCTAGCACGAAGGCTGAGTATTGTCTCAACGCACGAAGGCGGAGCTCTGCTGCTTGTCGACAATTCGGTCCAAAAGGACGAGAGAGAGAGAGACCATTGAGATTCCAATACGAGAAGTGTACAAGAAAACCAAGCTATCGACCACAACAGTCGATAGCTTCCTTATAAAGACTCTTGGGATCCGCCTTCGTCAGCGAGATCGCCACTACTACTACTACTACTACTCGGCTGTGTAATCCTACAGTCATCGCATCAGTCATCGTACAGTAATCAGTCATCGTCTTGGTAAGTATTCAGGAGCGACTCGTCATCCCGCTTACCACTATTGCAACTCTGGGCGTAACACATACGATAACAAAGGATGATGCACCCATCTCATCGCCTGATGGATGGCGGGCTGCGCGAGCTTCCAGCACTTCTGCCTCCAACAAGCGGTGCAGGTGAGACGGCATGTCACCTGCCTCGGGTCAGGTGCCACGTCTTTGAAGGAAGTATTGTGATTAATGTAAGTTGTATGCCAGATTAGATAATGAAGGGCATATGGAAGTTATACACTATATTACATAATGATGGGCATACTATGTTTGAGCGAAATGTGATACTCATATCTTATCACTTCACAGAGGGCAGGCCACTTGAGCTTCCAGCATTTCGCCTGCAGAGATATGGGGCAGACAATGTTATATGTGAATCACAGCACTTCAATTGATTCCATGAATATGCACATACATGTTAGAGACATAGAGTTGAACAAAGCATCACACAACTTGCAGATCTCTCAAACTTCCCATGCTGACACCTAGCGTCTACATGCTGGGCGTCGGGCCAGGCGACACGTGATGCACATATTTCATGCCTGGGCAGAAAGCAATGTGCTTCTTCCTCAGACATGCAGGGCAGGCAAATCGATATATGAATAACAGAACTTACATTTATTGAAACAACATTCACTTAGATGTTACACAGGTAGAGATGGACAACACAACATACAACTGGTGACTACTGGAATGTCTCACTCTTACACATGGGTCCTATGTGTCAGGTGAGGCGCCACATCTATGATGAGACACTGCGATCAAGTACGTCATACTCGAAATTAGATACGAGATGGCATACCATACATGAACCACACGAACAATATATATCTCATTTCTGGATAGAAGGTGGGCCGCCCGAGCTTCCAGCGCTTCTTCCTTGGACGTGTGGAGCGGGCAAAGTGCCACCTCGCCTGCGATGTACTGTAAACAGTCTAATTGTGTCATATATTACATTGTGGAATGACATACCTGAGCGCTCTGACCTGGAGCTGGAACATGATTGGGGTTCGGATGGCGAATCAGAAAGCCCCAGGGATGTAATGGCAACTCCAGGTGAAGATAGGGAGTGATGGCTGGGGGAAGGTGATCAACGAGGTGGTGGGGGTTGGATATATCCTGGAAGGGTACTGGGTATGATGCCTTGTGTACTAGCTAGTGCATTGAGGACCAGAATGGCATGGTCCATCTTGGCCTCCAAGGAATCGATGCGTGACTCGAGCTCTTCACCTTGGGTGAGGAATGAGACAGGTTTGACTCATTAAAGATATGTGCACTTACCAGGGTATATGGATGATGTTCCCACAGCCAATGGACCATAGGATGCTTCGACACCAGGACGAAGATCTAAGTCTGCAGGCATGGCATCAGTGGGTTCTATAAAGCGTCTAGACGTCCTACATACTTCTCAATTTCATGACACGAATGACTGGCTGTGCCCAGACGCTGCAGGGATACATGGCCTCCTCCTCTCCGCACAGTACACACATTTGAAGGTGAGATGTGTCTGGTTGATTTGGGACACACATTCAGCGTTATTGATCTTGCAGCTCTTTCAGGGGCCACATCTGTACTATAGTAGATGTAAATATATGATGTGAGATGGGCATGCACTTACATCACCTGTGGCAATGAGGGGTTTGACATCTAGGCGGCGCGGCTGAGCAGGAGGAGGTGGGGAAACATCATCCACTTGCACACAAGGCAGGGACGAGTCAGACGCCCTGCCTGTGCACTGGGAGTGCTGTCCATATCTGCAATCATGTAGACAGCGTGCAGTCTTCAAACTCATCGGACTGGGTCGTAGTGGATGTGCCCTGCGAGGGCTGCACAACAGGATGTCGCCTTGTGTTTCTGAAATCATATGGCGGAGCGGGCTGGGCAATTGGGTGGGTGGAGTGCCATGTGGGTCGCTCGCGCCTGCAGGTGGAAGGGCATGTCGCTTCCCTTTGTCACTGCAGGCGCATCAGGCATCATGAGCGACACAGGTGGGACTGGGACTGAGGGCTGTGCAGGGGCTGCAAGGCCTTCCATAGCTACTAATAATGGTGTAGTATGCTTGAGATGTGTAGAATGAAGGAGGGAATACACGATGCACCGTCCGAATCACCCTGGGGGGTGGAAGACCTGTCACCCACCATTGCCTGTGATTCTGAAGACCCTGGAGATAGTTGCTGAGATCGAGTGTTGACAGGTCAGGGTGCCAGTCGGAGTGGGCCTCCCACTGTGCATGGCAATACCCGGTATGTGATCCAGAGTGAAGATTCCCCACTCAGGCATGCGCTGCTCCGCCTCAGCCACCTTCCACTCTTTGACATGATTTGAATGATGGGATGCATGCATGGCTTCTTGGTGTGCTTGCTAGGATCACCCATGAACTTCTTGAATTGATTTCCAACTAGGATCTAGATGTCATTGCAGATGAGGGATGTCCATGTGAATAGTCATATAATAGACGCACTATCTCATCCTTGACCTTCCTTACCAAATAGGCCTGTTGCCCATCATCTGGAGGGTGGGCAGAGAATGTTATTTCAGCAGTGAACAGTCTGGCTGCAATGGCCAAGAACAGACTCTCCACTTGAGTTAATTCAGAAGCGGCTTTGGGAGGCATCAAGTATGATGGATAGGCAATGAGGATATCAGCATGGCGTTCCTACTTCGGGCCAAGCGATCACAGCATGTCCCTGGTAATTGGCTGCCCACTTCGGTGCGTGGCCACCTATGCAGCTATGTGATATAGAAAGAACAGGGCATTGTTAAGCCTTTATCATCTTTTGCAATATCTCATCCTTGTTCCCCTACACGTTTCATAACTCAATCCCTCTAGGCAGTGCAAATTGAGCCTCATGTCTGCATAGATATAGATCATTCATCTGATATAAGGTGGTTTTACTATCACTACTGAAGACATGA
>WITN01001320.1:0-20226 GCA_015025155.1 Lactarius quietus
CATCGGGGTGTGATAATGGGGCGAGCAACTTGGCCAATGCTCCCGATTGGTTTTTGTTAGCGGGCCCTTTGAACAGGTCTAGGTTCCCGCGTACCGTCTGCATGTGGATCCACTTTTGTTGTCTTTTGAGAGCCGATGCCCTCCAATCTTCGTAAGTCCTGGGATCGTCGTGTTGGTACATTGCTTCATAGAGCGTCCTTGGTAACCCTTTTATGAAATATTTCAGGGTTTGTTCTGCGTTGATGTCGTAACCCGCGTAGCGAACGAGTTGTTCGAATAGAGCGATATAATCGTCTATTTTTCCTTCCTTCATCTTGATTCCTGCGTCTAGCTGAGCCTGGGCTCTTTCCTTGCTGAGTACATCAGCGAATTGTCGTCGAAAGGCTTGCAGAACATTGTTCCACAGCCGGTTGTCGAATTGGCTGACACCTCGTGACACTTCCCGTATTAACCATTGATTGGCTGACATGACCAGGCGTTAACCAGGTCCCCTTGAACGTAAGTGAGGAACAACATAGCTTTTTGATATTTGTTCCTCATGGCTGTATTGCTTGCGTTGACTCCTGCGTAGATCTCCCATTGGAGTATGAAACCCTCGACTTTTGATCTTTCTCCACTGAACAGATTTGGGGGGTTTCCTATGAATTTGTCTGTGGTGTTGCCGACTCCATGAGGCGCTCTGGGAGGTCCTCCTCCTCCCATGGGTGGTGGTCCTCCTCCTCCCATAGGTGGTTCTCCTCCTCCTTGCATTGGCGGTCCTCCTGGTGGGCCTCCTCCTTGAGTTTGTTGTCTGTAAGCCCTTCCTATTTGCTTGAATGGTCTAGGAGGTGGTTCGTTGTAATCGAAATCGAACCCTCCTGGTTGATCTGGCTCGTCTGGCCCCATGGCTCGTCGAGCTGCTTGTACATCCTCTGGGTCCATGTTTACAACATGGCCTGTCCTTTCGTCGATGACTAACGGCATAGGTTCTTCGACCTGTGTTTGAGTGGCCATCCTAATTGGGTCAGGGATGTGTAACGTAGCTGTTTGCGTAATAATCTCTTCTACAGCCGGTTCTTCTTCTTGAGTGTAGATAACTTCTGGCTCGTTCTCTATTGATGGAGTTTGAGCCCGTTCACTGGTGTGACTGGTATTTGTCCTTGCTGGTGTCCTATGCTGGAGTTCTGGTGATAAAGGTTCTGAGAGCCTCTCTTCTTCTGGTGCTCCGTCGATTACTCCTTGTTCCTCGATGTTTCGAGCGTCTGATAGTAGTATGTTGCAATTGAGGTCGTCTCCGGCTGGTCTAGCCGCTTCGAAGTACTCTTGTGTTCGGTTCCACCTGAGTTCTACCCAACAGCACCTTCCGTGATGAAAGATGATCGGGTGAAATCGCTGTGCTGTAGCTGCCTCGGCGTAGTAGCCGGTATTGAAGTGGTCTAATGCTCCGCTTCGTCTGTCGTCTGGGACTGTCCTCCAACGGACTCTGTTGATAACGTATCTTGCTGGGGCGTCTCTTTCCCTGGAATTGACTAGAAAGGGTTGGAATTCCCAACCGTCTTTGGTTGTGATTGGCGCCACGGCGTGTAAGGAGAGCTTGACTCTAATGTTACGATTGTGGTCTGACTTAGACCTCCACACGCGATGGCAAGTAACGTGACTTAGCAACTCGTGTCAACACACGAAGGTGTGACTTGTCTTGAGGACCCTTGAAAGAGCCTCCCTAAGAGAGCGACGACTAGAGGCGGGATTGAGAGGAACCCGACTAGATTCGATAATGATACAAGAGAGTCAAGCTGTCGACTACATCAGTCGACAGCTACCTTATAACCGATTCTTGACTGTACGCCTTCGTCAGCGATACAGCCACTACTACTAATGCTGAGTATCGTCCACTAATACAAACACCACAACTACTACTACTCTCAGTCATCGTACAGTAAGCTCTCAGTCATCGTACAGTAATACTATCAGTAATCATCATCGTAAGAATGGAAACCGATCAACGACGTCATACCCTCACGTGCCTATACGTCCCATGACTTATGGGTTAGGTCAGATACATACCATGACCTGGGACGTAACAGTTAAGGACGTATGATCTTTTCTGGGTTTTTGTAAATTTTACCGCCTATTCATCAAAGGATTTGCATCAATTGCCAAGCCGTTGAACGATCTCACGAAGAAAACAACGGAATGGCATTGGGGCTCAACAGAACAACACGCATTCGAGGTATTGAAGAGACGGGTTACAAGCAAACCTGTACTTGCGCACCTGGTATTACAAGACCAATTTGAACTGGAAGTAGATGCATCAGGATTCGCGGTGGGAGCGGTGTTACTTCAAAAGAAAACTGATGGCAAAAGACATCCCATAGGCTATTACTCCGCAACCCTAAACACGGCGGAACGGAATTACGACATCTATGACCTTGAACTACTGGCAATAGTCAAGGCTCTACGCCATTGGAGGCCTTTACTAGCGGGATCACACCACGAAATCAAAGTATTTTCGGACCATATGAACTTGCGATATTGGAGAGAACCCCAGAAGATCAGTCGACGAGTCGCAAGGGAAGTATTAGAATTATCGGAATACGATCTCGAAATTCATCACATAAAAGGGACTGCAAACGGACGAGCAGATGCGTTATCAAGACGACCCGATTATGATCACGGGGAACAAGATAACAAAAATGTCACGGTGTTACCAGACAAAATCTTTATACGAACCACAAACACACACCGCACAGGAATGCCCGTCCATTCATTAGCAACAATCGCAGTAGAAGAAATGGTGTCGACCAGTCATAAAGATGCCCAAGACAAAAGTATCATTAAGCCATGGGTAGATCCGCACAAGTTAAAACGGATCAATGGAGTATGGTACAAAGAAGGTAGGAGAGTAATTACCAAGGGAAGTGAAGAGCGGAAATCAATAATCGCCGCTCACCACGATACACCAGTGCATGGTCACCCAGGAATCAACAAAACTGGCAAAATAGTAGAACGATACTACTGGTGGCCGACAATACGACAAGACGTACTGGCATATGTAAGGGGTTGTGCAGAATGCCAACAACATAAGGTCAACAATCGCCCTATCTGTCACGAACCTATGCCTCGGTCCGTGACTTATCTGGAATACCCAGGAACGCGCAAGGGAACGCGCGCACAAACTCAGGAATATGAAGTAATGGACTAGTGGAACTAGCCAAGACGACGCGCGTGAAAGGATTGGATAATCCTTTCCTTCCTATTCAAGAAAGACCCGGTCCGGAACCGGGACTTACCAAGCGAAAGGTCAGATGACCTCACATGACTTGTTTGTTGATCAATCAACAAAAGATTGTTGATTGATAAACAAAGTCCGTTGATCGGTAAACGAAGATTGTTGATCAATCACCTGACGAGCGGAGCTTGTCAGGGATTAATGCCATTGGACGATATACTTAGAAACCTTCCAGCACATTCCATGCTATCTTTAGAACGCTTCTAGAGTATTCCATGGGCCCACCCGTGGAGCGGAGTTGGGCCTCCCCTAAAGTACGCACAGACCATGTATTCAGGTATATAAGCTGGAGCAATGTAACAGACAGTCCCTCAGACTGTCCACTTGCGACATCCCCACTTGTACCTTCCTGTCTTCAGAGCAGCTTCCCACCATTGGGTTGTTCCTCATCCTTGTTTTGCTACTCGTGGTCCATAGTTCCTTGTCCTTGTTCTACTCCTTGTTTGGTTCGACATCAGCCACCCTGATCCTTGTGACCTTGAGCCTTGCTGTTGCGTATAAACAGTGAGCACTCATCACACTATCCGGGCCCCATTACAACCCATCTTCCCAAAACCGGAAGCTATGCCATTTGAAACTATCGCCCTTGACTTTATCACTAAATTACCAATCACACAGGGCTATGATTCCATTCTAACAGTCACAGATCATGACTGTACCAAGGCATCGGTATTTATTCCTTGTAATGAGGAAATCGATGCGGAGGAAACAGCTGCTTTGTACATCAAACATGTGCTCATGCAGTATGGACTACCAAACAAGATCATCAGTGATAGAGATCCTCGATTCGCATCCAAGTTCACGAGGGAATTATGCAAACGACTGGGGATTAGTCAAAACATCTCTACCACATACCACCCTCGTACGGATGGACAATCAGAGCGGACAAATCAATGGCTCGAACAATATCTCCGCTTTTGGGTAAATGAACGACAAGACAATTGGAATCTTTATCTTCCAATAGCGGAATTCACGCATAACAATTGGCCCAATGAGGCCACAGGGCAGTCTCCGTTCTTCTTATTGATGGGGCATAATCCTTGTGCTGATTGGAATTCCACGCCTAGTCCCCTTCCGCAAGTGGAGTTGCGCCTTGATCAATTCAAACAGGCATGGGAACACGCTCAAAAACAAATTGTCAAGGCCCAAAGGTCATGGGTATCACATAAAGATACGCCCAAGTTCCAGACAGGGGATCGCGTATGGTTAGAAGGGCGTCACCTGAGAACCCATCAGCCGAGCGCCAAGCTTGCGCCCAAGAGACATGGACCCTTCCAGATCATTCAGGTGATGTCCCCAGTCAATTATCAATTGGAATTGCCTGCCAAATGGAGTATTCATGACATGTTTCACATCGATCTTCTCACCCCCTATCGTGAGACTTCCTTTCACGGACCAAATTTCCCAAGACCTCCCCCTGAATTAATCGATGGGGAAGAAGAATATGAAATCGAGAAGATTCTAGACCAGCGGCAATTCGGCAGAACAAGGCGCAAACAATTTCTCATCAAATGGAAGGGGTATCCAGACTCGGAGTCGCAGTGGGTCAATGCCACTGACATGCATGCCCCTGACGCCTTAGCTGAGTTCAAACGGTCTTTGAATTCATCTCCCTCACGCATAAAAGCAGGCTCTTCCTTGGATGAAGCACATCAGTTCTTCCTTCGATGAACTATGACCACTTCCACTTCTTCTTCTACACACACTACCACTTCATCTTATCATGCTCCTGCCATCTCCACCAAACAGCCCACCTATGCCGAAGTCGCTGCAGCCTTCCGTTGCATTGAACCAGGAGACTTCATCCCCGAAACCCCTGATGTATGCGGACACGACGCTGGAGGACTGGAGGAAGACCAATCGCGAGTGGAGGAGGAAGCTCCTACTCGCGTCGAGAGTATCCTTGTTCCACAAACGCTTATCAAGGTTCCAAGCGTCTCTGACCTCAGTGACGTGGTCCGAGTTTGTGGACACTGTAAGCAAACCGCCCTGTCATGTCCAGGCCATCCTGACATCGCCAACTCCCACATCCACTACGATTGTGGACAACTTATCCACAATTGTACATGTAATCACGACCCTGTCTTCATCCCTCCGCCGCCAATGCCTCGATATATCAATGTCGACCCCCCTACCAATGTCATCATGGACCCCGCAACGTCCTGGGGTATTCACATCCGCGCCACCCTCTGAGCTCGGGAAGACGACTCGGACAAAGAAAACCAAGATCCCCGCGAAGTACCGGGACCCCAAGATGAAGGGGTACCACTTGTGCAAAGGAGGGGGAGGCGAGGAAGAAGAGCTGGTGTGGCAGCACCAAAAGAGAGCCCTTGCTTCCCAGATTACCGTGGAGGTGGAGCCCCAGCAGAGTGGCAGCGTGCTCAGGACAAAGCTGACGCCCCCGATGGATTTGAGCTAAACATTCCCCCCAGATACATCGCCTTCAGAATGACCATCAACGGTCATGTTACGGTTGCCAAGTACATCCACGTGATGCCTGGCAATAATCCTATTGTATACGGATGTATGGAGAAAGGGGGGGAGATCCAACAAGGTGAAGTCCACGCCGCCCCTGATTTTGATGCCGTGGATAACGACCGCCAGTACACGCATGACCAATTGCGGTACTTACGACAGGATTATGGTGATCGCCACGGGGTCAACTTGGCCATGGCGCAGATCCCAGATCAGTTGTTGTGGGCGGAGGTCCTCCGATACCGTGCTGTCACCAGCCGGTATGCCGAAATCGCTGAGCGGATTACCACTCTTGAAAATGAACAATATGTTGTCGGCAACGAAATCAGGAAGAGTAAGCGTCGCCTGGAAGAGGCGAATGGACTGCAGCGGATTATGGATCAGGAGGTTACTTGTAGCGTTATCACCTAATGCTGGTTCGACTTGAACCGATCTGTGGCATGATACTCGAGTGTATGGATGAATCTTGACAACACGGGCAACTTATCTAAGTTGCACAGCTACTAGGTCCCTTGATCGACACTAGGGTATCCCGAAGGACAAGCTTCAATCGAAAGATTGGAAGAGAGGTAGCGATAGAGAGACAAGTGGTGATGATTCAAGAAGACCAAGCTAGAGAGCCTTGGTCTTCACTACACGACTTATATACAGTTACGCGCTGGCTTTAAAGCGCAGCTTAGAATACTAAACCCTAGTACAACTATCCTAGGAATGAGTCACTATCTCTCCTACAGATACCTGAAACACCGGCAAACCCAAATACCGGCGACGCGTAAGTGTCCATGACTAATAACAACTTACTATCGTAGTCATAACCAAGTAGTAAGCGTCCCGAACTCCGAAACCTCATAATGATGATGATCATCAGTCCGTAACATGTCAAATCGTGACATTACCCCTTTTTCAGGCAGAACGTCCTCGTTCAAACACCCAGGGAATAATGGTCGCACCTCGACTGATTGAAACCTCTTGGTCCATGATCCGTTGTAATCCGTTAGCCTCCTCCAACCGATGCGTACACTTCCTGACTTCATTACCGACTACGTACTGCTCATTTTCCAGAGCAGTGATGCGTTCCGCCAACTCGGAGTACCGACTGGTGACAGCCCGGTATCGAAGGACCTCCGCCCATAGCGACCGATCAGGGATCTGCCCCATGGCCAAATCGACCCCATGGCGATCACCAAAATCCTGTCGCAAGTACCGCATTTGGTCATGCGTATAATGGCGGTCGTTATCCACGGCATCGAGATCAGGAGCGGCATGAACTTCACCTTGTTGAATCTCCTCTCCCTTCTTCATACATCTGTACACGATGGGATTGTTACCGGGCATCACATGGATGTACTTGGCAACCGTGACGTGACCATTCTCGGTCATACGGAAGTTGATGAATCTGGGGGAATATTTAGTTCGAATCCGTCGGGGGCATCGGCCTTGTCCCGAGCGCGCTGTTGAGCAGCTGGAACTCTGCCTCCTCGGTAGTCAGGGAAGCAAGGGCTATCTTTTGATGCTCCCACACCAGCTCTTCTTCCTGCCTCGCCTCCTCGGCACAAGTGGTATCCCTTCATCCTGGGATTCCGATACTTGGCGGGGATCTTGGTTTTCTTTGTCCGAGTCGGGCTCCTGAGCTCGGAGGGTGGCACGGATGTGAATACCCCAGGACGTCGCGGGGTCCATGATGACATTGGCAGGGGGTTCGACGTTAATATATCGAGGCGTTGGCGGTGGAGGGATTTGGATGGGGTTGTTGTTACATGTACAATTGTAGATGAGTTGTCCGCAATCGTAGTGGATGTGGGAGTCGTCGGCGTCAGAATGGCCTGGACATGACAGGGTGGTTTGCTTACAACTTCCACAAACTCTGACCACGTCACTGAGGTCGGAGACGCTTGGAACCTTGATAAGCGTTTGTGGAATAATGACATTCTCGACTCGAGTAGGAGCTCCCTCCTCCACCTCCGATTGGTCTTCCTCCAATCCTCCAGCGTCGTGTCCGCATACATCAGGGGTTTCGGGGATGAAATCCTCCGGTTCGATGCATCGAAAGGCGGCGGCGACTTCGGCATAGGTAGGTTGAGTAATAGTGGGAAGATGGTAAGATGTCTGTGAAGTGATGGAGGCAGCAGTAGGGGAAGTGGTCATTGTTCGACGAAGGAAGAACTGATGTGCTTCATCCAGGGACTGGCCTGTCTTTATACGTGAGGGAGTAAAATTCAGAGTCCGTTTGAACTCAGCTAAGGCGTCAGGGGCATGTACGTCAGTGGCGTTGACCCACTGCGACTCCGAGTCTGGATACCCCTTCCATTTGATAAGGAATTGTTTTCGCCTTGTTCTGCCGAATTGCCGTTGGTCTAGAATCTTCTCAATTTCATATTCCTCTTCGCCATCGATTAATTCAGGGGGAGGTCTTGGGAAATTTGGTCCATGAAAGGAAGTCTCGCGATAGGGGGTGAGAAGATCGATGTGAAACACGTCATGAATGCTCCACTTGGTGGGTAATTCCAATCGATAATTAACAGGGGACATCACCTGGACAATCTGGAAGGGTCCATGTCTTTTGGGCGCAAGCTTGGCGCTTGGCTGATGAGTCCTCAGGTGACGCCCTTCCAGCCATACACGATCCCCTATTTGGAACTTGGGCGTATCTTTATGTGATACCCATGACTTCTGGGCTTTGATAATTTGTTTTTGAGCATGTTCCCGTGCCTGTTTGAACTGATCAAGGCACAACGCCACTTGCGGCATGGGACTGGGCGTTGAGTTCCAATCAGCACGAGGATGATGCCCCATCAATAGGAAGAATGGAGACTGCCCTGTGGCTTCATTAGGCCAATTGTTATGTGTGAATTCTGCTATTGGAAGATAAAGATTCCAATTGTCTTGCCGTTCATTTACCCAAAAGCGGAGGTATTGTTCAAGCCATTGGTTAGTTCATTCTGACTGTCCGTCTGTACGAGGGTGATATGCGGTGGAGATGTTCTGGTTTATCCCAAGTTGTTTGCATAGTTCTCTTGTGAACTTGGATGCAAATCTGGGATCCCTATCGCTAATGATTTTGTTTGGTAGTCCATACCGCATAAACACATGTTTGATGTACAGCGCCGCTGTTTCTTCCGCGTTGATTTCCTCATTGCAAGGAATAAACACGGATGCCTTGGTACAGTCATGATCCGTGACTGTCAGGATCGAATCGTAGCCCTGTGCGATGGGTAATTTAGTGATGAAATCGAGAGCAATAGTCTCGAATGGCATAGCTTCCGGTTTGGGAAATATAGGTTGTAGTGAAGCCCTAATAGGGCGATTATTGATTTTGTGTCGTTGGCATTCCGCGCAGCCTCTAACGTATGCCAGTACGTCTTGTCGTATTGTTGGCCACCAATAGTATCGCTCTACTATTTTGCCAGTTTTGCTGATCCCCGGATGACCATGTACTGGGGTATCATGATGAGTGGCGATAATTGACTTTCGCTCCTCACTTCCCTTGGTAATTACTCTTCTGCCTTCTTTATACCATACCCCGTTGATCCTTTTCAATTTGTGTGGATCTACCCAAGGTTTGATAACGTCTTCATTTTGTTCATTTTTAGGGTTGATTGACCCCATTTCCTCTACTGTGATCGTTGCAAACGACTGGTTAGGCATTCCTGTACGGTGTGTGTTGCTGACTCGTATGAATATTTTATTAGGTAACACCGTGACATTTTCATTGTCTTGTTCCCCGTGATCGTAGTCGGGTCGTCTTGACAATGCATCTGCTCATCCGTTTGCCGTCCCCTTTATATGGTGAATTTCGAGATCGTATTCCGACAATTCCAGTACTTCCCTTGCGACTCGTCGGCTGATCTTTTGTGGTTCTCTCCAATACCGCAAGTTCATGTGATCGGAGAATACTTTGATTTTATGGGGTGATCCTGCTAGTAAAGGCCTCCAGTGTCGTAGAGCCTTGACGATTGCCAATAGTTCAAGGTCGTAGATGTCGTAATTTCGTTCTGCTGTGTTAAGAGTTGCGGAGTAATAGCCTATAGGATGTCTTTTGCCATCAGTTTTCTTTTGGAGTAACACCGCTCCCACCGCGAAACCTGATGCATCTACTTCCAACTGGAATTGATCCTTCAGTACTGGGTGTGCCAATACAGGTTCACTTGTAACCCGTCTCTTCAATACTTCGAATGCTTGTTGTTCCGCTGAACCCCATTGCCATTCCGTCGTTTTCTTCGTGAGATTATTCAATGGTTTGGCAATTGACGCAAATCCTCTTATGAATAGATGGTAAAAATTGCAAAAACCCAAAAAAGATCGTACGTCCTTCACTTTAGTTGGCGTTGGCCAATTTTTAATGCCCGCGATCTTTACAGGTTCCATACGTGTTACCCCTTTTTCAAGGATTACCCCCAGGTAATCAAGAGATGTCGAGTGAAATGTGCACTTCTCCGGTTTGAAAAATAGGTCGTACTTCGCAGCTGCGGTTAGTACATCCTGAACTGCGTTGACATGATCAGTGATATTTGTTCAGGTAGCGATACCGATGTCGTCCATATAAACCCGAATAGTGGTCCCCTTTGCGTCGTGTTTCGTAATCGTGTCCCGGTATATGTGATTCATCATGGTTTGGAAAGTGGCGGGGGAATTTGTTAATCCAAAGAACATCACAGTTGGTTCGAAGAGTCCATAGGGCGTTTTGAACGCCGCTTTATGTTCATCGCCCGCCTTGATGCGGATATTGTTGTATCCCCATCGTACGTCGAGTGTTACGCTCAGACCCTGCTCAAGCTGCCAAAACACAGAAACAGCACAAGTGTCTGCATGAACACTGGAAGAATTGCCAAGATTACCCAGAAGCGCATACCTGGGAGTCACGTGCAGAAGAAGACATCGAAGAAGAAGAGGCCGTACGAGCACTCGTAGCGGCAGAAGACGACAGCTACCTCGCTTATGACGAGGCGTACAAGGTCCGCCAGTTCGTGAGTAACTTAATAACTCGCGGAAGTACACCAGATGCTGGCAGGAGAATCACTACAGGACGGTTGAGGGTCACGTGACATGGTCATGTGAGGAAACCCCCGGGTCACGGGATCTGACCTAAGCAATAAGTCAGGGGGGCGCGCAAGGATGGAATTGTCCCAGGTCACAGTACGTATCTGGCCTAACCCATAACTCAAGGGACGTTGGAAGAAGCCATGGAATTGGCGGAAGACAGTTGTATCCTAAAGACGACCAACGACGACAAACAACGATTGTGTGGTGTAAGACCAGCGACCTGACGCTGCCGATATCAGCGGGCCGTGGCTGCCGTTGGGACGCACTCCAGCGGGCCGGGTTTGATCCCCTTTCGGGAAAGTGTTCAAGATGGATTAGTCCAGGGAGCGCCTGTGTTAGCGCCGGAGCCATTGCTTATCTATACTTATCATTGTGATTACTGATTGCTTAGTGTCGCTTCGTCGCGCACTTACTCATTCTTTGTGATGCTTGGACATTCACTTACTCATTCGCTTACTGATGTGATTAGACATTCGCTTATTGATGTGTGAGTCATCCTTTGTGATCTTACTCATACTATATGTGTCGGCTTCATATCTTGATGGACATTTACTATAAATACTATACAAGCTGCACTATGGTTCGCTAGCTTAGTTGTCTTAAAACCCACCTGTACTCTTCTCAGGAAGTTCAGACAGTCTTATAGCAGAGTCATCATTCATTGTGACTATCTTGTTGCCAACTTAAGTGTTAGGCGTTGCCACCTTGTAACGAACCTCAAGCTAGGCGGTATTAGGGGACCTTGTTGGTTATCCGCCCTTTACAAGTCGTTCAAAGTCGTTCCTGAGTTCAGAAGCCGTGCGCTTTGCTCAGAGTTGAAGCAAGGAAGACCCATCGGATCCAAGTCGGATCAACGTTCAGTGGGAACGTAACATCGAGCTTAGTGTATATGTGTGCACCACTAAGGTCTTTGATGAGGGTTTGAATCAATGGTAGTGGGTAATTGTTGCGGATTGTGAATTCGTTAATCCGCCTATAATCCTGTACCGGGCGTAGTTTTCCGTCCTTCTTTTTGACGAAAAAGAACGGAGAGGCATACTGCGATTTAGAGGGTCTGATGTACCCTTTATTGAGTTGTTCCGTGATAAAATCACGTAACGGTTTGTCCTCCAATTGTGAGAGTTCATATATGGAACAATTGATATGGTCTGGAGCATTTGCCTTGAGTTCGATAGCATGATCCCATTCCCGTGAAGGGGGAAATCGATGGGATTCTTCTTCGCTAAAAACCTTTTTGAAATCGTCATACTCTTCCGGTATTTGGATCTCTTCTTTAGGTCCTGCAGCTATGGCGAGGTCAGTGGCAGCTCCTTTGATAGAGCTATGCTCCCCTAATTTTGCGACAATGTTGTCTTTCGCGATATCCGAAAGTAGGCAAGCTACTATGTTGACATTGACCTTGGGATGGCATGATTTGATTACGATTGGTAGCACATTTTCGTCAATCGTGCCATGCTTCCAACTGAATTTTGGTTCGAAAGTGCTAAGCCATGGGTATCCGAGGAGGAGATCCTCTTTTCCTATGTCCGCTAAGAGGAATCTCATTTTCCTGGTAATGTTTTTTGTCAATATTTGTAGATCGACAAAGTGGGTGACTGATCCCTTTTTGTTTAGCGTGTCATCGATATTGAATAGCTGTTTTGGGTTTGGCAATAAAGCCGCGCCCAATCCCATTCGTTTCACAAATCGTGGATTTATGAAATTGTCTGTTGCTCCGGAGTCTACTAATGTTTTTATATCGGCCTTGTTGCTGCTGGTTCGGATCGATACTGGAATTCGCATAGAACGGAAGCGAGTTATATATACAGCATTACAATGTAGAGCCCTCACCCAGGCCGTCGGGTTCAGGCGTCCCCAAAATCCTTATTTCCCATCAATTCCTGCATCGCCATGGCTTTGAATTCTTCGGTTTCGTTAGCTGCAGTTCGTAGCCAATCATTCTTCCTTTCTTCTGTGGTGCGATTATCTGCTACCATTTGAGCGATGTGAAGATCTTCTCCTGTTTCAGAGCGATCATCCACCACGTCTAGGCCCCTAGCGTTACTAAAGGGTCTAGGTGGATTTCGTGGCTGACGTGGCTGAGAGCAATTGCGACTGAGGTGTCCTTTCTTTTGACAATTATAGCAAATTACTTCCCTTAGATCGGGAGGTTGTCTCCTTCGTTAGAACCCTTCGCGAGGTTTGAAAGGTGGTTGTGAGTTATTGAGGTATGGTCTTGGCTGTGCCAATACGTCCTCTGCATGCGCTATGTAACGTTTCTACCAAACGTTGTTCCAACTTGGAACTCTTGATGACCTTGAACCAAATAACAGACCGACGGCAGTTGAATAACGATGGTCGAACACGAAAGACGAACCAAAGGGCAATGGCTTCACCTTATACTGGAAGGATACAACAGGGATCTTCAAGAGATGAGAGGACAGATCACACAAGGATCAACAAGATGAGAGGAACAGGCACTAATAGCCAACACTTCTATTGACTGAGGTAGATCTCAAGACAACGAAGATAAGGTCTCGTCTATCAAGACAGAGCACCTTATATACACTACAGGGCTGACTCCTAATCTGAGTCCCAAAGAATAACAGGTATCGTACCATATCGTATCGTCCAATCAGCTATCAGGGATAACAACCCAAGCAACATACAACCAATCAACAAACAGGGATAAGCCCATACAGTACATGAGGCAGAAGGCCCCACCATGAGTCAGTGATAACAACGTATATGACTCACTATCGTCCAATGATCGTCCGGCGCAACATCAGCGCATGATAAGTACAGCCATCAGGCAACATCAGAATGTTCCAATCAGAAAGAACCAAAAACAGGACAGAGCCTAACCATAACAGGACAAAGCCTAACCAAGTTGGGAATCCCGCATCCAACTATACCCTCTCAGGAATTATATCTCGACCTGAGGCATTCGCTATTCCCCCGTGACTTATCCTTTAGACCAGATCCACGTGGTCTGGGGGTTGCTGATCACATGACTAATCACGTGACTCAGACTTGCACAGTCCTAAACGAACGACGTCGCCAGTGTTGTTGTCCACAATGAAATGATCTTCAGTACTCAACATTCGCACGACCTCATATGTCTCATCTGCATCCAATTGTAGCGCATCTTCATCTTCTTCTTCAGTGAACCGCACTTCAGGGGGGTCTTCAGCCCTTACAGGCAATGCGAATCGTACTTTCATCGGCTTGGTGACACCACTGGCCATGACACGTGATTCGCACGTGACATGCTAACCATCCTCGGGCTCTAGCTCGATCGGCTGACGTATCCATCGCATCTGGATGGTGTCTGAATTGTCTCCAATTTGTTTGAATTGGTTGTGATGGTCGAGGTTGTATTTTGTATTGATCAATTTTGTTTTTCAAATGGAGATATTGACCTTGGCGTTTAATGGCTGCCCTTTTCCAATCCTCGTAATCTGTAGGATTGTCGTGAAGGTAAATGGTTTCTTGTAATTTGTTTGGCAGTCCATTTGCAAATAGATCAAGGACCATTGGTTGATCTATATTGTAGCCAGCATATCTGACCAGTTGTTCGAATTTCGCCACGTACGCGTCAATATCCCCTCTTTCCATTCGAATGCCCCTTCTTAATTCCGTTTGTGCCTTCTCTTCTTTAAGAGTATCTGCGTATTGCCTCATGAATGATGTATGGGTGTTGTACCACAACCAATTGTCAAAAGGGTCTCGTCCGTTGACGTCGACTTGGACTCGTAGCCAAGCCACCATTGATCCTACCCATTCGGTTACGGCAGTTCCCTGGAGGTAGGTGAGAAATAACATAGCTTTTTGATATGGGTTGCGCATAATGGAATGGGTTGAATTGATTCCTTCATATAAACTCCATTGCATAAGGAATTCTTCTGCTTTTTCTCGATCACCTGCGAAAACTGCCGGTGGGTTGCCACAGAATTTGTCATGTCCCGCTGGTAAGGGTGCTTGCACCGCTGGTATTTGCGCTGGTGGGTTTCCGAAAGGTGGTCCTGCTCCACCTCCTCCTCCGCCATTACCTCCTCCTCCGCCATTACCTCCTCCTCCGCCATTACCTCCTCCTCCACCATTACCTCCTCCTCCGCCTCCTCCACCTGTTGGAAGATTTGGGGGAGGTGCTTGATTTTGAGGATCGGTAAGGGCCCGAAATGCCGTGACAGTCGGTGCTACTGGTGAAGCAGTGAGCGAGTAAACTGGTTGTGCGGATGAACTTTCCGTGGCTGCCTGAGTTTGAACATGAGAAGTGAAGGTTGCCATTGCTCCTAGTTGTAGTGTTTCTGTAGCGATTGCTAAATTGATTCCTTGTTGTGATGGAGAAGACGATCTTGCTCCAAGAGATGCGTTACTCTTAGTACTTGGTGATGGGGGTGGTGTAGTAGATGCTGGTTTGGCGGCGATTGTGCTTTCCAACTCTTGTAGTTCCTCTTGTGTGAGCTCGTTGATGTAGATATCACAGCCTAGGTCTTCTAAGGCTGTTCGAAAACCTTCCCACTCTCCGTTTCCGTTCGGTGGTTGAAACCAGCGAATTTCCACCCAAACGTATTGATCGTAGACAAACTCAACTGCAACGGATCGTTTGTCTTCCCGGCTTATAGCGTGATATCCGGTAGTGCCTGTAGTGCTACTATACCAGTATTCTGTATTCTTGCGAAATCTTTGTGGTACGTTGTCAGCGCCTCTGTGTTGAAACCAGAAGTCGTCACAGTTGTGACAACGTTCTCTTGTAGTTTCTGATGACGCCACGTTGAAGCTTGGTCTTAATGTAGCGTTATCACCTAATGCTGGTTCGACTTGAACCGATCTGTGGCGTGATACTCGAGTGTATGGATGAATCTTGACAACACGGGCAACTTATCTAAGTTGCACAGCCACTAGGTCCCTTGATCGACACTAGGGTATCCCGAAGGACAAGCTTCAATCGAAAGATTGGAAGAGAGGTAGCGATAGAGAGACAAGTGGTGATGATTCAAGAAGACCAAGCTAGAGAGCCTTGGTCTTCACTACACGACTTATATACAGTTACGCGCTGGCTTTAAAGCGCAGCTTAGAATACTAAACCCTAGTACAACTATCCTAGGAATGAGTCACTATCTCTCCTACAGATACCTGAAACACCGGCAAACCCAAATACCGGCGACGCGTAAGTGTCCATGACTAATAACAACTTACTATCGTAGTCATAACCAAGTAGTAAGCGTCCCGAACTCTGAAACCTCGTAATGATGATGATCGTCAGTCCGTAACATGTCAAATCGTGACATTACTACAAGCCGAGGTGCGACTATTATCCCTTGGGTTTTCGAACATGGTCGTTCTACCTGAAAAAGGGGTAATGTCACGGTTTGACATCGCTCGGACTAATTATCATCACTATTACGAGGTCTCGGAGTTCGGGACGCTTACTATACGGTTATGACTACGATAGTAAGCCTCAATTAGTCATGGACACTGACGCGTCGCTGGTATTTGGGTTCACTGGTGTTTCAGGTATTATTAGAACGGACAATGACTCATTACTAGTATAGTTATACTAGGGTTTGGATTCCAAGCTGCGCTTTAAAGCCAGCGAGTAACTGTATATAAGTCGTAGTATCAAGACCAAGGCTCTTCAGCTTGGTCTTCTTGAACATCACCATTCTCGTCTTCTTCCAATCTATCGATTGAAGCTTGCCCTTTGGGTACCCTAGTGTCTATCTCAAGTGACCTAGTGGCGGTGCAACTTAGCTAAGTTGCCAGTGATTCCAAGATTCATCCATATCCTCAAACGTCACGTCGCAGAACTGTTCAAGTCGAACAAGTGTTAGGTGATAACGCTACAATAAGCGCGTTTCTCCACTCTCTGGGATTGCACTCAGTCTCACCACGTCCTGCGACAACCACAGACACACTCACCAGCGAATCTCCCATCATGCCATGGACGACAATTACTCCATTCATGACATCATCGACATTTCGTATCGACCCACTCATCATCTATTGCCATCAAGCACATCGACATTGTTACGTCCCGGGTCATGGTATGTATCTGACCTAACCCATAAGTCATGGGACGTACAGGCACGTGATTGCATGACGTCGTGGTTCCACTTACAAGGTCCTATATGTTGGTTACTGATACTAGTACGGTATGATGACTGAGGTTTGTTGTACGATTACCAAGAGTCGTAGTAGTTGTGGCGTTTGGCTTAGTGGACGATTACCTAGCAGACGTGGCTTAGTGGACGATTACCAGCAGCTTAGTAGTAGTGGCGATCTCGCTGACGAAGGCGGATCGCGCAGATAGGTTATAAGGAAGCTATCGACTGTTGTGGTCGATAGCTTGGATTTCTTGTACAACTCTTGTCTTGTTATCTAAAGCCGATTTCTCTCTCTCTACCTCTCGTCCTTCGGGGCCGCGTATTCAGAAGCAAGTTCAAGTACTACCTCCGCCTTCGTGCGTTGAGACGTCACTCAGCCTTAGTGCTTGAGTATAACCGCTGCTAAGTCACCGCGTTCACTTTACGTTGCCTAAGTCAGGCTCACGTGCGGATCGCACGTAACATTAAATCCAAGCTCTTCTCAAAAACGAACGCCGTGGCAACTCTCAATACTAAAGACGGCTGGGACTTTGTGCCCTATCGCATCGACTCAAGACAAAGAGACGCACCCACTCGATACATTGTAGGACGAGTAAGGTGGCGACACGTACCAGACACCAGAAGGTCCGAAGAGAACAACACAGGATATTACGCGGAAGCAGCCACATCGCAACGCTTCCACCCAGTAGTATTCAACAAAGAGCGCTGTTGCTGGGTCGAGCTTAGGTGGAGCAACACTAATAGTTATTTTGAAGCAACACGACCAGCTGCAGACGACCTAAACATCAACATACCATTGGTCGACGCACGACCAATCAGTCAACAAGGGCCCATAGACGGCCAAGAAGAAGAAGGAGAACAACCAAACCTCGATACGGAGCCACCTAGAACAGAGTTCCAACTACGAACAGTTACCCCAACCCCGTCAAGTCACACTAGCGAAAGATCGCCAACTCCGCAAAGCGAGGGCGAACCTACGGAAGCCGTAGCACAATCACCAGAAGTAGACGCACTAGCCGCGCAAACAGCTGAGTTGCATATTCCCGAACCTATCAGGGGAATGCCATACAGTTACATGGCTACTCAAACAGAAGTTTCACCACCCCGACTCGTTATTAACGAGCAAACGGGTCATGTCCAACAACTACAGCCAGAGGATATGGAAGCCGTCAATCGAGCTATGGGACCAGATGTCCCTGATGCGCCAAGCGAACCTGAACGAACAAACATGTTCTACGAATTCAGGCTCAACCGCAACCGAGTACCGTCACCAGACAATAGGCCCTTCCCGCCATTAAGAGGACCCCCGGGAGGAGGACCACCGGGAAGAGGACCGCCGGGAGGAGGACCACCGGGAGGAGGACCACCAGGAGGAGGACCACCGGGAGGAGGACCACCAGGAGGAGGACCACCCCTCGCAGGACCTGCAGTAGCCATGCAAGGAGGAAATGACAAATTCATCGGTAACCCACCACCCACATTCACAGGACAAAGGTCACAAGCCGAAGCCTTCATCCTCCAATGGGAGGTCTACGCAGGGGTCAATGCGAACCACTCGGCCATGATAAACAAGTACCAAAAAGCTATGTTATTCCTAACATACATTCAGGGAAATGCGGTTAACCAATGGGTTATGTCCGCCAGCCGATGGCTCGTAAACGAGGTGGCCACAGGAACCAGTCAATTCGACAATAGGTTATGGGAAAACCTACTCAACGCGTTCCAGAGACAATTCGGTGACGTTCTTAGCAAGGAACGAGCACAAGCACAACTAGACGCCGGAATACACATGAAAGACGGCAAAATCGACGATTACATTGCCCTATACGAACAACTCGTTCGACACGCAGGGTACAACATTAACAACGAACAAACACTCAAGTATTTCACGAAAGGGTTGCCAAGAGCGCTATACGAAACCATGTATCAACATGACGATCCTCGAAACTACGAAGAGTGGAGGGAATCCGCCCTAAAGAGGCAACAGAAGTGGATTCACATGCAGACGGTTAGAGGAAACCTCGATGCATTCAAACCAGGACGCGCTACCGGAGGAGCACTAGCTAAGTTGCTCGCACCACTCCACAATGATGACCGAATGGACACATCAGCAGACCGAGTACGAGGACGGCTAGCAGGAGCCGAGGAGGTCATAAACAACCATCCCAGGAACACCAGACCACCGCAACCACCATTCCCACCACGAGGGGGATTTATCCAGAGACAGTTCAAACGAGACCATAGTCAAACGCAGTGCTATAACTGCCAGAAAATGGGACACATCAGTCGCGACTGCAGACAACCTCGCAGGCGCCGTGACACACAAGCACGCTCTACAGAAGCTACCGAAGGAGTGCTACAAACCAAAGAAGAAAAAGCGGCGGAATGGTTACGAGGAGTCGCAGGAGACGATGAAGAAGTCAAAGACCTGGTCCTACAACAGTTGATGGGACAGGATTTTGGAAACGCCTGAACCCGGCGGCCTGGGTGAGGGCAATACGTTGTAACTCTGTGTACATTATGCGCTACCGTTCTATGAGAGTACCAGTGTCAATTCGCGCAAGTTATAACATGGCCGACATCAAAGCGTTAGTGGACTCAGGTGCCACCGACAACTTCATACATCCGAATTTCGTCAAAAGGATGGGGTTAGGACAACGGGCACTAGATAAGCCCAAAAATATCTACAACATCGATGATACCACTAATAAAGCGGGACAGATCACACACTATCTGACGCTCAAAGTGGAAACAGGAGGAACGAACAGGGAAATGCGCTTCCTTATCACCGACATAGGAAGAGAAGACGTACTACTGGGATATCCATGGCTCGCAACCTATGAACCAAGGTTCAGTTGGCGCCATGCCACTATAGATGAGAAACAACTCCCTATAGTGTTACGATCAGTTAACCCAAACGACAGAAGAGCAGTACTGGCAAGATTGCTCAAGGAAGAAGACGACGACATAAAAATATCACGAATGTTCACCACGGAAGACAAAGAGCGAGTAGTGACCCAACTAGATGACCAAGTGTATGGACGACGATCAGCAGTCGAACTCGCAATCGATGCCAAACAATATACAAAAACGGTCGCCATACCAAAGGAATACCAACAATACGCGAAGGTATTCGGAGAAGAAGAGTCAAAAAGGTTCCCACCAAAAAGAAGTTGCGACCATGCAATCGAATTCAAAAAGGGAGCCCCAGAAGCCATTGATTGCAAGGTATACCCTATGACAAGAGTCGAAGATGAAGCTTTGGACAGCTTCATTGATGAACAGATAGAGAAGGGATACATTCGCCCATCGAAGTCCCCGTACGCATCATCCTTTTTTTTCATTAAAAAGAAG
>WITN01001321.1:0-20105 GCA_015025155.1 Lactarius quietus
ACTTCGTTGACGAGCCATCGGCTTGCCGACATGACCCATTGGTTAACCGCGTTTCCCTGAATGTATGTGAGAAACAACATAGCTTTTTGGTATTTATTCAGCATGGCTGAATGATTCGCGTTGACTCCCGCATAGACCTCCCACTGGAGGATGAATGCTTCGGCTTGTGACCTGCTTCCTGTGAATGTTGGTGGTGGGTTACCAATGAACTTGTCATTGCCACCCTGGTGTGCGTTGTGGGCTACTGCAGGCCCTCCTAGGGGTGGTCCCCCTCCTGGTGGTCCTCCTCCTCCGCCTGGCATTCCTCCTCCTGGTGGTCCTCGTCCTCCTCCTGGCGGTCCTCCTCCTCCTCCTGGTGTTCCATTATCTCGTGGTCGCAAAGGCGGGAATGGCCTATTCTCGGGTGATGGTACCCTGTTGCGGTTGAGTCGAAACTCGTAGAACATTTCTGTTCCTTCAGGGATGCTTGGTGCGTCGGGAACATCTGGTCCCATGGCTCGGTTAGCAGCCTCCATGTCTTCTGGTTGTAGTTGTTGAACGTGGCCTGTCTGTTCGTTGATGACAAGTCGGGGTGGCGATACTTCTGTTTGAGTAGTCATGTAGCTGTATGGTATCCCCCTAATTGGTTCGGGGATGTGTAACTCAGCTGTTTGTGCGGCTAGTGCGTCTACTTCTGGTGACTGCACCGCGATTTCCTCGGGTTCTATCACTTCACTGTGTGGGGTTGGCGATCGTTCGCTGGTATGGCTTGAAACTGCCGTTGTTGTGTCTCGTAGTTGGAATTCGGTCCTTGGTGGTTCCGAATCAAGGGTGTCTTCTTGGCCATCTATGGGCCCTTGTTGGTCGATTGGCCGTGCGTCGACTAGTGGTACGTTGATGTGTAAGTCGTTGGCTGCTGGTCGTGTCGCTTCGAAATAGTTATTCGTGTTGCTCCACCTGAGCTCGACCCAGCAACAGCGTTCCCTGTTGAATACTACGGGATGGAATCGCTGTGCGGTAGCTGCTTCTGCGTAGTATCCTGTGTTGTTCTCTTCGGACCTTCTGGTGTCTGGTATGTGTCGCCACCTTACTCGTCCTATAAGGTAACGAGTGGGTGCGTCCCGTTCTCTTGAGTCGATGCGATAGGGCACGAAGTCCCAGCCGTCTTTGGTATTGAGAGTTGCCACAGTGTTCGAGTTAGGAGAGCTTGGATTTAATGTTACGTGCGAGCAGCACGTGAGCCTGACTTAGGCGACTAAAGGATGAACGCGGTGACTTAGCAAATGCCCAACTCTAGCACGAAGGCAGAGTGTCATCTCAACGCTCGAAGGCGGAGTCTTGCTTATATAGCTTGTAGGCTGGTCGCGACCCCGAAGGATGAGAGGAAAGAGAAACCGTTGATAGCAAGTCGAGAGTAGTACAAGAAATCCAAGCTATCGACTACAACAGTCGATAGCTGCCTTATAACCTATTCGCGCGATCCGCCTTCGTCAGCGAGACCGCCACTACTACTAATCTGCTAGTAATCGTCCACAGGTAAACAGTCAGCACAACACGAGTCATCAGTCAGCGTATAGTAATCCGTCAGTCAGCCATCAATCATCGTACAGTAATCGGTCAGTCATCAGTCGTTGTATAGTACAGTAAGTGTCCCTGTGATCACGCCCCCTCGGTTATCGGTTAGGTCAGATACCTACTATGACCCGGGACGTTACAGGTGCGCGACGAGCACGAGACGGATGTCAGACTTACCACGGTGACTAGCTGGGTTGTGGAGCGTGGGCGCTCACCCTTGTAAAGGGGGTGATGTTACGTCCCGGGTCATAGTCGGTATCTGACCTAACCGATAACCGAGGGGGCGTGATCAAAGGGGACGATTACTCATTCTTACGATGTGGATTACTGATACTGTTACTGTACAATGACTGAGGCTCTTACTGTACGATGACTGATGGTTGTAGTAGTTGTGGCGTTAGTATTAGTGGACGTTACCAAGCATTAGTAGTAGTGGCTGTATCGCTGACGAAGGCGTACAGTCAAGATAGGATATAAGGTGGCTGTCGACTGATGTAGTCGACAGCTTGACTCTCTTGTACCATTATCGAATCTAGTCGGGTTCCTTTCTATCCCGCCTCTAGTCATCGCTCTCTTAGGGAGGCTCTTTCAAGAGTCCTCGGAACAAGTCACACCTTCGCGTGTTGACACGAGTTGCTAAGTCACGTTACTTGCCATCACGTGTAGGGTCTAAGTCAGACCACGATCATAACAACCTTGCTGCCCCACTTAAATATGCCAATGTTGTGGAGTTCTGGCAGGTGAGTAGAAGACTGTTCAGTGTTAAGGAGTACTAATAGTAATTTGAATGGCAGGACCACAGAAGACAGTGGCCAACACTTTTCAAACTGGCTATGGACCTACTCCCCATCCAAGGCACTTCAGTACCATGTGAGCGTGTCTTTTCAGCTAGCAAGGAGACAGCTAGATCCAGAAGAAACCGCCTTGGGCCCAAGATCATGGAGGCAACACAGATTCTCAAGTTCAATGCAAAGAAAGAACTTAATTTTACTGATGGGCAAAGGGAGACAGATGAAGTGGAAGAGTTGGAGGGAGAAGAGGCAGCCATTCCAGTTGAGGATCTAGGGGCTTATCTTAAGGAAATAGATAAGCAGTAGTTTGAAAAGATTGGCATATTATTTACTTGTGCCTGTAATTGTACCTAGGAACAACCACAGCCATATCTATCATGTGTTGATGACTATCATGTCACCCCCCCTCCATGTCCTCTTTACTCTCTTCTCTCACCCTAGCCCTTACTCTATGTTTACCCTCCTCTTCACTGATAACGTGATCCTCCATTCATCTCTCACCTATGCCATCACTCATGCACCATCCCACCCCCATCCCCACCATCCCTGCCTCATCCTCACCCTGCCTGCCTCATCCCCACCCTTCCTGCCTCATCTCAGCCATCCCTGCCTCATCCCCACCATCCCCACCTCATCCCCACCTCATCCCCACCTCATCCCCACCTCATCCCCACCATCCCACCCCCATCCCCACCATCCCTGCCTCATCCTCACCCTGCCTGCCTCATCCCCACCCTGCCTGCCTCATCCCTACCCTGCCTGCCTCATCTCTACCCTGCCTGCCTCATCCCTACCCTGCCTGCCTCATCCCTACCCTCCCCACCTCATCCCCACTCTCCCTGCCTCATCCCCACCCTCTCTGCCTCACCACCAACCTCCCTGCCTCACTGCCACCCTCCCTGCCTCATCTCCCCCCTCCCTTCCTTACTGTCACCCTCCCTCCTTCACTGTCACACTGTCAGAGATAGCGATGGAAAGAGGAAGATAGAGACAGAGAGGAGGGTAAGGGCATGGGTGAAGAGAGAGGAGAGAGGGAGTCAGAGAGAGGGAGAGGGAGAGGGAGAATAAGAGGGGGAGAAAATAAGGTAATGTAAATCCAATCAATTGGCAAACAGTTCTAAATGGCTCTGACCACCTATCTGTTTTACAGATGCAGAGAGAGAGAAAGGGTGAACAAGGAGAGAAAGAACAAGAGGGAAAGAATTAACAAGGAAGACTAAAGAAAAGAGGGTGAGAGCAAAGAAGAGGACAGAGGAGAGGATAAATGAGAGGGTGAGGGTGAACAAAGAAGAATGAGCATAAGAGGGTGAGGATGACTGAGAGGGTGTATGATCAAGAGAGAGGAAGACAAGGAAGAGGGTGAATGAGAGGGTGAGGGTAAGAGTGGATGAACAAGACAAAGAGGGTTAATAAGGTAGTGTGTGAGTAAGGAAGAGTTGGTATCAGAGAACATGAGAGAACAAGAGCATGAGAGAATGAGAAACAAGAGGAAGGTGGTGAATAAAAAAGAGGGTAGGAGAGTGAGAATGAGAGGGTGAGACAGAATGAGAGAAAAAGGGTGGACAAGTGAGAGGGTGTGAGCAAGGAAGAGTGAGACCAAGGGACTCCCCCTTGTTTGCTCCCCTTCCCTCCTCTCTCCTCTCCTCCTCTCCCCTCCTCTCACATCTGTCCCCCTCCCCCTCCCATACTGTCTTTCCCTCCCCCTCATCCTCCTCCCCATCCCCATGCCTGTCCCCCTCCCCATCCCCCTCATCCCCATCCCCATCCCCCTCCCCCTCATCCCCCTCCCCCTCCCCGTCCTCCTCATCCCCATCCCCATCCCCCTCATCCCCATCCCCTTCATCCCCATCCCCTTCATCCCCATCCCCTTCATCCCCATCCCCTTCATCCCCATCCCCTTCATCCCCATTCCCCTCCCCATCCCCCTCATCCCCATCCCCATCCTCCCCTTCCCCCTCCCCCTCCTCATCCTCCTCCTCCTCCCCCTCCCTGTTGCTTATCCACCCCTTCTTGACTCTCACCAGCTGAGTGTATACACAAGGTATATTTATTAATAAGTTACTACACTTTTTTACAAGACTACTACACCCTGTCCCACCCCACCCTAGCTTCCATTCACTGCTTGATTACCATATATACTTAAATTTCCTTATCTGCTATGAGAGTCAGCTCGAGCTGCTTGAGCTTGGCTCAAGCTAGCTCATTTGGGAATGGCTCAGCTTGGCTTGTCCCATTATGGTCGAGCCATGCTTAGCTGAGCCAAGCCAAGCTGAGCCAAGCCATGGCAACACTAGCCCCAGGCTGTGAAGCAGAAATATTGTATCCTTTGTCAGAGTCGGACTGCAAAAAGACAATTGTGGCATCCTTCTGTATGGCAGCGGAGCCCGCACCAACAAGGTCGGAATCATTGAAGAACCAAGCGAAGGAAGTGTGATCATTACGTGCGCGAGCTTGTAACGCTTCGTAAGGCTATTTAACGATTTGCGATCAGCGATTTATTGCGAGCTTTTGAAACACAGGCTGGCAGGTACTGATGAGACACGCACCAAGATTAAGTACGAGAACTGTGCAGTTCTGAGAGATTTGTGAATCATAATTTAGCTACCCTCGAGAACCCACTTACCCAGATCCCCATCCCATTGCCAGGATCCCATCGATGCCCTGGTTGGAGAACCCGTTTGGCCCCACAACGCGTGCCGGGCCCGCATCAGAACCAATCAACACTAGCGTGCGTGGTTTCTTGAGCGGGAGAGTATTGCTGACATTCTTCAGCAACATCATGCTAGCCGTGTCAATCTCACACACAACGATCCTGTGATCGTCCTGCACATCTACATGCTCATTCGTCGCATCGTCTAGTGGGTGGAAGACATTGAAGTTCGTATGTGGATAGCTGGGTGAGTCCTGACCGAGGAAATACCACCCGGCAAGAATTCGAGTCGCCATGTCATCCACATGCGTCTCAGGAATGGTGCCATTTTGCACATATGCAGTAAGGTTCCCGCTGAAATAAGATGTACCCGAATCGAAAGTGATGTCACCAGGCATCGTCATGTCCAGTCCGGTGATCGCACTGATGGTTGAGTGTGTGGCGCTCCAATCAGACATGACAAAACCCTGAAACCCGAACTCGCTCTTCAGGATGCCATTCAGCGTTCTGTTGTTTCCGCAAGCATATTCCCCGTTGACAAGGTTGTATGAACACATGATTGTGGCGACGCCAGCCATTACGCTGCAAAGGAACAGCGCAGCATAAATTTCGTGCTCAGTGCGGTCGTCAACATTTGAGATTTCCTGAGTACAATTGTGCTCCTGCTCGCTATATGCAATTCAGCTACCATTGCTGATCCTCCCAACGGCACTTACTTGTTGATGTAGTGTTTTGCGCATGCTTGCACTCCAGTGGACTGCATTCCAAGGATCGTCTCATATGCACTAACGCCTGCCAGGAATGGGTCAGCACTGAAACCTTCCCAGTTGCGACCTCCTTGGGCAATTCGGCCCTGTTCATCATCGGGCCCAGTGCGATGTTAACTCCTTTGCCGACGTGTTCTTGGCCCATTGCAATACCACGAGCATGGATAAGCGAACGTTTCCATCTGAATTTCTCAAAAAATCAGAAGGAGCACAAAATAACGTCAAGACTTACGTAGTTGCAGCATTGATGCCAGCGGGGAATGCAGTCACAAAATCTGCTGCACGCACGCCAAGTGGGGAATCTTCGAGGCATAGGCCGGGGAAATTGCCAACAGGTAGTGTATTCCCAACACAGAGTCCACCTTTCCAGCCCACACCAGTGGTGATATTAACCTTTTGCTCGAGTGTGAAAGTCGCGATCTGAAAATAAAATAAAAAACAGGCGTTATTGCCAGATTTAGATAGATATATAAAAGTCACGTAATCATGACAGAACGTCTGTACATCATCGCTCGCGGTCACGTGGATGATGCGTCGCGCTTGTTGGGCGACAAGATGTCCCAAGAAAAACAGGCCAAGAATCGCTTACCTTAGCTCTTGCCTTTTTGTAAGCGTTAGTCCAGGCCGGCGTGAAATCGGGGAAGGGCAAAGGGGTATCAACAGGCGGGGGGGTATAGGGTGAGGCCAAGCGATATACGCTGGGGATTGGACGTTCCGAAGATGGAGATGGGAATGGCACGAAGGCATACGACAGAATGGGGATGCCGGATGACAGCGACTGAGTAAGGATGCTAGAACCACCCGTTGATGAGGTCTGGAAACTTGAGTGGGATGAAGATGAGCTCCTACTGACAGATGGTAACAAAGTGGCCAGGTCGGAAGTTGGAAGGGATGACGGATACAGCGTGTGAGAATTTGACGAAGAGGAGGATGAGAACAACAAGGACTGGCCTGGGGATGACAGAAAGTGTGACAAAGGGGTGAGAGTGTGTGCACCCAATGTGCACCATGCACCCAGAACAATGAGGAAGACGGTCAGTCACATTTACTCGCAGTATAGATGGACCAACCGGGAAATTCGGGGGAGGGAGTGTTAGCCAAAGACCGCTGGCTAACACCAGGTTTATATGTTGCGTGAATTGCGCAGCGAAGCGTTCGCACCGTGGAGACTATGGCCAACAGTTCATACTAAACTGAAAAAATATGACATAGATGCGACATGGGAGGAGCGGAGCCGACTTCTGAAGCACCTGCTACATGTGCTCTACTCAATTATGGTCAAGCATATACAGCTAGCAATGACAATGACAGTATCAACCTAGAATCAATCACCATCATGCATTGTGCGCCATGACGACATGGTACAGTATGCATAAGCTACTGCGTGGCACTTTGAGGGATTGGACACGGGTAGTGAACTGACATATTAATGGTTCATTAGTCAAATTGAACTGTCCATTAAGCAAGGCGCTGATTCCCAATATATTGGTTGAGATGAGCTGGTGAACGGGTACATGCGAGGATAGCAGAGGGCAATCAGGCTGTTTGTTATTACAGCAAGAATGACAGGAAGAAAAGTTTGGGTGTTGGGGACAAGTGTTACGTGTGGTAGTCACACTGGTAACGCATGTTACCCTGTCACATTCTGCCCCCCAAAACACTGCAACTCAAGTTATGCTGGTGTACTCTCGGGTGTGCTAGTCATTCCAGCCAGAGTCTGTCAGAGCTTACATTCTAACCACTCCAACCTGAGGAGATAATGCAATGGCCATGCTCGTGTTGTTACTCAGTAACTCAGATGCCACACGATGCCGGCATCATCGAAGCGAAGCAGCAAGCGGTGTTTCATGCCTGAGGAAGTGTTACACAAGGTCCTTACAGTATTCTGAGTCGTCATTATGATAGAAAACAATTTACGAATGTATCATCTCACACATGCAATGCCACGTAACTGTGGTCACCTTACAGTAGGTACAGTACCCTATAGTGGATGAGCAAGCGAAAGCTTCGTCAGGAATTCCATCCCATCAGTCTGGTATGTGTCCTGCGTTATGGTTATGTTTGTGACTGGAATATCGAGAAGTGTCCACAATTTCCAGGAAGAGGTCGTGTACTGCGGCCATTGTGCGCTCGCTCTGCCATTGGGATCCAGGTTCGTTGCAAAGTGGATTAGGTAGTCTGTCAGATCTCCTGGACCATATATATCTAGAATATTGGATCCATGGACAGAACCAAGTATGGGAAGTGACTTCAGGCGCTTGCTTACTGTGCGGGAATCAACGTGTAAGGGTGATAAGGGCGATGAAACATGCGCAATGTACAAAACGACCAAGTATTCTGCTTGTACGACGAGTGGTTCAGGAAAAAGCGGCGTGGCGCTTGAAAAATAAGATCACCCAAGATCGAAGCTATGTGTTTGAATTCTGGTGTGAATGCATTTTGGGTACCCGTGCCGTATGGCGAACCCAGAGTGACGTTCTGGGGGTACAACGTAAGAACTTCATCCATCTGGGCATCTGTTATGTCAATGAGGAAGAATTCCAAAAAGTAATCGCATAACTCCACATCGGTCCTGCAGACACTCGTGGTGAGTGCAACACACAATGTTTTGCAAAGAAATCAGAAATTTATGTGACGTTGACTTGAGAAAGGGAAAACAAAGTTCCTTCATCATCACAGTCTCCTGTGATGAATGGGATGCGCGCAACCTTCCCTTGCTTGACTAGTTTCTGCGGATCATCCACCAGAAATATGCCATCTACACGAGGGAGCCATGCGAGTGCAAGAGACTGGATAGTTTGTTGGCTGATACAAAGTTCGGATGATCAGTGGGAGGTAGGCCATGCACTTGGTATGAGAAGAGTGATGGAGTACTATCCATAGTGGTCTTCAACTTGTCATAGGGTGCAGCCCTCAGACACGCTAGGGTGTCAGAAGAACCGGAGCAACCAGTGAGTTCAACAATGTCGTTGTAATATTGTTGACCCTACAAGATAACTCACTCAGAAACTGGGTGATATCGTGGTATATAGACCTACATGGGTGATATCACCAACTGGCAAGGGTGACCCAGACTCCATGAATGCTGCATGGAACAGCCCTTTGGTGTCCCCACCGTTTACCAACATATGGAGTGATACCGAGATTGACCCAGCACTCTCACCCCAGCTTAAAGAAGTTAGCAGACTCCAGATTAAGATGCATCTTCACTTACATCGTGACTTTCAATGGATCGCCGCCGAATGTGCGAATGTACTTTTGTACCCAATGAAGTGCCATACGCTCTGTAAAGCCAGATGTTATAACGTTAATGGTGCTGACTGTGGAGCACTCACGATCGTGTAGCCCGAGATTGCCAACGCCGGCGTCTTTGACTTCTTGACTGGCCAGGAACCCAAAGGCTAGAAAGGCGTTAATTTATCTAGAGAATAACCGGAGGCATGGACGCACCTGACAGGCTGTGGGAAGGACAATGGTCCCACATAAGTCGCGAAGAACGATTCAAGTTATGCTCACCGATAGTTCATACTGACGTAAATGACAGGTTCATTGAGCGCAAGTGAGCGATTCACTATGATGCCACTGTCATAGCTACGCATTTCTTTGTATACCAAGGACACAAATGACGAAAAAAAAATCAATTGAACGTACGTTGTTGTCGATCCGCCTTCGAAACCGCCTATGTGTAACGTTTCTACCAAACGTTGTTCCGACTTGGAACTCTTGATGACCTTGAACCAAATAACAGACCGACGGTAGTTGAATAATGATGGTCAAACACGAAAGACGAACCAAAAGACCAGGGCTTCGCCTTATACTAGAAGGATACAACAGGGATCTTCAAGAGATGAGAGGACAGACCACACAAGGATCAACAAGATGAGAGGAACAGGCACTAATAGCCAACACTTCAATTGTTCTCAAGGTAAACTCAAGGTAGACTTTAAGACAACGAAGATAAGGTCTCGTCTATCAAGACAGAGCACCTTATATACACTACAGGGCTGACTCCTAATCTGAGTCCCAAACAATAACAGGTATCGTACCATATCGTATCGTCCAATCAGCTATCAGGGATAACGACCCAAGCAACATACAGTACATGAGGCATAAGGCCCCACTATGAGTCAGTGATAACAAAGTATATGACTCACTATCATCCAATGATCGACCGGCGCAACATCAGCACATGATAAGTACAACCATCAGGCAACATCAGAATGTTCCAATCAGAAAGAACCTAAACAGGACAGAGCCTAACCATGTTGGGAATCCCTCATCCAACTATACCCTCTCAGGAATTATATCTCGACCTGAGGCAATCGCTGTTCCCCCATGACTTATTGTGATGAGTGTCTCACTGTTATATCGCAACAGCGAGACCAAGGATCACAAGGAGCAGGGTGGCTAACGTCGAACCAACAAGGAGATAAAACAGGGACAGGGAACAATGGACCATGAGTAACAAGACAAGGATGAGGAACAACCCAATGGTGGGAAGCTGCTCTGAAGACAAGAATGTACAAGTGGGGATGTCGCAAGTGGACAGTCTGAGGGACTGTCTGTTACATTGCTCCAGCTTATATACCTGAATACATGGTCTGTGCGTACTTTAGGGGAGGCCCAACTCCGCTCCACGGGTGGGCCCATGGAATACTCTAGAAGCGTTCTAAAGATAGCATGGAATGTGCTGGAAGGTTTCTAAGTATATCGTCCAATGGCATTAATCCCTGACAAGCTCCGCTCGTCAGGTGATTGATCAACAATCCTCGTTTACCGATCAACGGACTTTGTTTATCAATCAACAATCTTTTTGTTGATTGATCAACAAACAAGTCATGTGAGGTCATCTGACCTTTCGTTTGGTAAGTCCCGGTTCCGGACCGGTTCTTTCTTGAATAGGAAGGAAAGGATTATCCAATCCTTTCACGCGCGTTGTCTTGGCTAGTTCCACTAGTCCAATACTTCGTATTCCTGGGTTTGTGCGCACATTCCCTTGCGCATTCCTGAGTAATCCGGATAAGTCACGGATCGAGGCATAGGTTTGTGACACTTATCCTTTAGACCAGATCCACGTGGTCTGGGGGTTGCTGATCACATGATTAATCACGTGACCCAGACTGACACATTCCTAGACGAATGACATCGCCAGTATTGTTATCCACAATGAAATGGTCATCGGTACTCAACAGTCGCACGACCTCATATGTCTCATCTGCATCCAATCTCAGAGACTCTTCATCTTCCTCTTCTTCAGTGAATCGCACTTCCGGGGGGTCTTCAGCCTTCACAGGCAACGCAAATCGTACTTTCATCAGCTTGGTGACACCACTGGCCATGACACGTGATCCGCACGTGACACTATGGGGAAATAGAGTAGAAATAGCCTGGGTTAGTGAGAGCAGCAGCACAAGCGCATTGCATGCGTCACCTCTGTACATCCACTACAGAGCAAGTTATTATGATTAGCACAAGTGAACTGTCAACGCATCACACACAACTACAACCGGGAGCCTTGAACCGGAACTGGCTTGGGCCGGTGCAACCACATTGAGTGTTACGTGCGAGCAGCACGTGAGCCCGACTTAGGCAACGTAGAGGTGAACGCGGTGACTTAGCAAATCCTCAAGCGCGTAGGCTGAGTAATCGTCTCAACACTCGAAGGCGGAGTTCATATACTTGTTGAGATACAAGCACGGTTGTATCTTAGTCTTCCGCTTGCTTTCGCCTTGTCGACAGACAGCGAGAGAGAGGGATAGAGAAGCTGAGACCTGAATGATTCGAGTGTACAAGAAAACCAAGCTATCGACCACACCAGTCGATAGCTTCCTTATAAAGATACTGTTGGGGTCCGCCTTTGTCAGCGAGACCGCCCCTACTACTAATATCACTAATCGTATGCGTAATTGTACATTCATCCCATCAGTCATCGTACAGTAATGATCACCAATCGTCAGACCTCATATTGGTAAGTATTCGGGAGCGACTTGTCATCCCGCTTACCATGATCGCCTACTCGTAACATCACCCCCTTCACAAGGGTGAGCGCCCTCGCTCCACAACCCAGTTGGGCACTGTAGTTAGTCCGACATCTGTCTCGTGCTCATCTCGTATCCTTGTGATAGTGTGTGCCCTCCCCAACCATTTCGCCGAATGGCGCAATCGATTGATGTGCACGAAGATGTCATCTTCGAGCTTCTTGATAGCAGCCTCCAACTCCTTGATGACTTCCTGGGACGCGCAGTAGCGCCTCACTTCAGCTGCAAGAGATATGTCTCCCAGCTGAGCCAGGGCCTCGTCTACCTGTCGCTGTCCCCGGAAGTCAGTGCGGAGATACTGCAGCTCCTCTCGGGTGTACTCAGCTGCTGGCCCCATGTCCCGACATGGCTCAGCGTGGATATCCCCTTGGTATATCGGCGCATACTGTCCCATCGTCCCAAAGACTTCGGGGTTGTTGAGCATACTTACCTGCACGTATCTGGCAGGGATGCGTCGGCCCTCGTGTTCGATCACCATAGGCACCCAGTTCATCCCGTTGTTGAGGACGAACCCGCTGGGGGTAGGCGATAGGGTACGGATAGGGCGCTGCGGCGCATCCGCTCGGCGCGCAGTGATAGGTGAGGGGTCATGTGCCTCTCTGTATACTGGGATCCCTCGCATGGCGTATCCTGTCTCCACCGTCGGTCCGTAGATGACAGCAATTGGCGGTGATCACTCTTCGTCATCCACGGTTTGGTTGGTAATGTCTTCTTCTTCTTTGTTGTTGGTTCGGGGAGGGATGCGCAGAGGGGCGCAGTGACAATAGCTTTGGGGGTTGTTGCATCGGGTACAGATGACGTGGGCATCATGGTACGAGCCGTCGGAGGACTCGTCGCTGTCATATCGATCGACAGCGGTGGTAGAGGTGAAGGCGGTGGAGGGCTGGAGGATACTTGCCTCATCAGCCGCTGTATCCTCATCCGTCTCTCCCTCGCCGTCATCTTTGTCACCTGATCCAGTCGCCATGAGGTCATCACCTCCTTCAACAACCCGTAGTCCTTCCTCATCTGTCTCCACTCTTCCGCTTGCGGGTGTGGGGAATCGCCGGCGAGCCTTGGCCAGGTCCCGCTCTTGTTGTTCTCGTTCGTTTCGATCTTGTTCTGCAACTGCTCTGACGTGTTCGATGGCAGAGCAGAAGGGGTTGTCCACATTGTTGGTGAAGTCGTACGTGGTGAGGGTGTTGACGTTGGGGATATCGTCAATGTTGATAATGGTGAGTGGGACATGAGACATGGTATGAGGGGGTGGTGATGTTGGTTGTTCTGTCAAGGCTGCTTTTAAGTGTATTTCAGCCCGCGGGTTATTGTGTTTGAACTTCCTTATCTCTTCCTCCGCATGGACATCATCCCATGGGACCCACTGGTTATCTGAGTCGGCGTATCCTTTCCACTTGATCAGGTATTGTAGTTTACACCTGCGGCCATGTCGTCTTGAGTCTAGTACTTTTTTGACCTCATATTCTTCCACATTATTGATCAACTCTGGTGGTGGGCATTGATAGTTTGCGCCGTGAGTCACTGTTTCTTTGTATCGTGTGAGAAGATCTGTGTGAAACACATCATGGATGCTCCACTGTGTGGGAAGTTCCAGTCGATAGTTGATGGGAGATACCACCTGGGTTATCGTAAACGGGCCGTGTCTTCTGGGTGCAAGCTTCGTGGTTGGTTGGTTGGTTGGTTCACAGGTGACGTCCTTCGAGCCAGACCTTATCTCCCACCTGATACTTGGGTGTGTCACGATTTTTGATCCATGACTGTTGCGCCTTCTGCATTTGTCCTTGTGCTTGTTGCCTTATCTCTTTCAATTGTTTCAGTCTTGCCTCGACTTGTGGTATTGGTGACAGCTTATCTGTCCAATTAGCACGTGGGTGATATCCCATCAGTAATCTGAACGGCGACTCGCGTGTGGATTCATTGGTCCAGTTGTTGTGTGCAAACTCAGCCAACGCGAGGTATTCAGCCCAGTTGTCCTGCCTCTCGTTGACCCAGAATCGGAGGTACTGTTCTAGCCTTTGGTTACTGTGTTCCGATTGTCCGTCTGTTCGAGGGTGATAGGCCGTTGAAATATTTTGTTGTATTCCCAAGATCCGGCATAGTTCTCGTGTGAACTTGGATGCGAATCGGGGGTCTTGGTCGCTGATGATTTTTGAGGGTAGTCCAAACCAGGCTACTACGTGTTTGGCGTAGAGGATCGCCGTCTCTTCTCCTGATATTTCTTCACTGCATGGTATAAATATTGATGCCTTTGAACAATCGTGGTCAGTGACTGTTAGGATGGAGTCATATCCTCGCGATTCGGGGAGCTTTGTGATGAAGTCTAGTGCCACTACTTCAAATGGCATTGCCTCTGGTATCGGGAATATTGGTTGTAGTGGTGCTTTTGTCTTTTGTGTGTTGACTTTGTGTCGTTGACAATCGGCACATCCTCGTACGTATTCTGCAATGTCGTTTTTCATTGTCGGCCACCAGTAGTATCGTTCTACTAGCTGGGTTGTTCGATTTATCCCTGGGTGTCCGTGAATTGGGGGATCGTGATGCGTGCGGATCACTTCTCTGATCTCTTCTGGCTTTCCTGTGATAACTAGTCTCTGTCCGTGGTACCACCACAGTCCATCGGCCTTCGTCAGTTTGTGAGGGTCGACCCATTTGTGTATCTTCCGTTCGTCTTGTGATCTTGTGGTGTCGATGGTTCATATGAACAGTTTGCTAGGTAGGACCGTGACATTCTCGTTGTCCTTTTCTCCTTGGTCGTAGTCAGGGCGTCTTGACAGCGCGTCGGCTCTTCCATTGGCGGTTCCTTTTACGTGGTGTATCTCGAAGTTGTATTCGGCCAATTCCAAGACTTCTCTGGCTATCCTTCGGCTGATTTTCTGAGGGTCTCGCCAGTACTGGAGATTGAGATGATCCGAGAATATGCGTACTTTGTGGGACGATCCGGCCAACAGGTGCCTCCAGTTTCGAAGTGCTTTTACTATGGCCAGTAGCTTGAGGTTGTATATGTCATAATTGCGTTCAGCGGCATTGAGTGTTGCTGAATAGTATCCCACTGGGTGTCGTTTTCCGTCTTGTTTCTTCTGTAGTAGTACCGCTCCTACTGCAAATCTGGACGCGTCCACTTCTAGATCAAATTGTTGTGTCTGGTCAGCGTGTGTGAGGATAGGTTCCGTGGTGACCCTTCGTTTAAGCGTGTCAAACGCTTTTTGCTGTTGCTCTCCCCACTGCCAGGGTTCATCTTTGCGCGTCAGTTCATTTAGTGGCTTGGCGATGGCAGCGAAGCCTTTAATAAATTGTCTGTAGAAATTGCAAAAACCCAAAAATGACCGTACGTCCTTTACCGATGATGGGGATTGCCAGTCGCGAACGCCCGAAATTTTAACGGGGTCCATGTGTGTCACACCCTCTTCAAGGATTACCCCCAGGTAATCAATGCTATTGGCGTTGAAGATGCATTTTTCCAGTTTGAAAAATAGGTCGTGTTCTTGAGCGACTTTTAGAATGTCACAGACTGCCTCGTGGTGTTTTTCAATGGAGTGTGGTTGTCGTTTTGTGGCAATGGCTATGTCGTCCATATAGACCCAGATTGTGGTTCCTATGGCTTCGTGTTTTGCTATGGTTGGGTGGTAGATCTCATTCATGAAGCTCTGGAATGTAGCTGGTGAGTTGCACAATCCGAAGTACATGACGGTCGGCTTGAAGAGTCCTCGGCGCGTTTTAAATGCGGCTTTGTGTTTGTCGCCCTCTTTAATCCGTATATTATTGTATCCTTGTCGGACGTCCAGTTTACTAAAAATCTATGCGCCCCCGAGGTCTCTTATCAGGTCGTCGATGAGGGGGAGTGGGTATTGGTTTCGTATTGTCCACTTGTTGATCTTTCAGAAGTCCTGTACGGGTCGCAGTTTTCCGTCCTTCTTTTTGATGAAGAAAAACGAAGATGCGTACAGGGACTTTGAGGGGTGAATGTACCCCTTTTCTACTTGTTCATTGATGAAGTCGTCCAGTGCTGTGTCTTCAGTTCTTGTCATTGGGTATATTTTGCAGTCGATGATGTCTGGTGCTCCCTTTTTGAAGTCTATGGCGTGGTCGCAACTTCGTTTTGGTGGGAATCTCTTTGCTTCTTCTTAGCTAAATACTTTCGCAAAGCATTAGTATTCTTGTGGTATGCTGACCTCCTTGGTGTATTGTTTGGCTTCAACTGCAGATCGTCATCCGTGTACTTGTTTTTCTAAGGTGGCCACTATTTGTTCCTTCGTTTCCGTAGTGAACATTCGTGATACCTTTGTGTCGTTTTGCTCCTTGTCTAGCAGCCTTGCCAGTACCGCCCTTTTGTCGTTTGGGTTAACTGATTGTAGTACTATGGGGAGTTGTTTTTCGTCGATAGTGGCATGTCGCCAGCTGAACCTTGGTTCATAGGTTGCGAGCCATGGGTATCCCAGTAGTATGTCTTCTTGTCCGATGTCGGTGATGAGGAATTGCATTTCTTTCTTGGTTCCTCCTGTTTCCACGTTAAGTGTGAGGTAGTGAGTGATCTGCCCCGCCTTATTAGTGGTATTGTCGATGTTATAAATGTTTTTGGGCTTATCTAGTTCCCGTTGTCCCAATCCCATTCGTTTGACGAAATTTGGGTTTATGAAGTTATCAGTGGCCCCAGAGTCCACTAGTGCTTTGATATCGGCCATGTTGTAACTTGCGCGAATTGAAACTGGTACTTTCATAGATCGATAGCGCGTTATGTATACAGAGTTACAACGTATTGCCCCACCCAGGCCACCGGGTTCAGGCGCTTCCAAAATCCTGTCCCATCAATTGCTGTAGGACTAGGTCCTTTACTTCGTCGTCATCGTTGGCTACTCCTCGTAGCCATTCCGCCGCCTTTTCTTCCTTAGTTGGCGTGGTCTCCGTGGTTCGTGTTTGTACCTTGCGATGTCGTCAAGGTTGTCTGCAGTCGCAACTGATGTGACCCATTTTTTGGCAGTTGTAACACTGTGTTTGACTATGGTTGTGTTTGAATTCCCATTGTCGTTGAAGGAATCCTCCGCGGGCGCGTATGGTGGTCGCGGAGGGTTGTTTCGTGTATACTTGTCATTGAGAATGTCTTCCGCTCCGGCCACTCGCCCACGTACGCGATCTGTGGAAGTATCCATTCAGTCATCGTTCTGGAGTGGTGCGAGCAACTTAGCTAGTGCTCCTCCTGGAGCTCGTCCTGGTTTGAAGGCATCGAGGTTGCCTCTAACCGTTTGCATGTGAATCCATTTTTGTTGCCTTTTCAGGGCGGATTCTCTCCATTCTTTGTAGTTTCGAGGGTCGTCATGTTGATACATGGTTTTGTATAGGGCTCTTGGCAGTCCCTTTGTGAAATACTTGAGCATTTGCTCGGCTTTGATGTTGTACCCTGCGTGTCGAACAAGTTGTTCGAATAGGGCGATGTAGTCATCAATTTTTCCATCCTTCATGTGTATGCCCGCATCGAGTTGGGCTTGCACTCGTTCCTTGCTGAGGACGTTGCCAAACTGTCTTTGGAAGGCGTTGAGTAAGTTTTCCCATAGCCTATTGTCAAACTGATTGGTCCCCGTGGCAACTTCATTGACGAGCCATCGACTTGCGGACATGACCCATTGGTTGACCGCGTTCCCCTGTATATATGTGAGAAATAGCATAGCCTTCTGATATTTGTTCAGCATGGCCGAGTGATTGGCGTTGACTCCTGCGTAGACTTCCCATTGGAGGATGAAGGCTTCGGCTTGTGACCTGCTTCCTGTAAACATTGGTGGTGGGTTACCGATAAACTTATTGTTTCCCCCTTGTGGTGCGTTGTGTGCCACTGCCGGTCCTCCTAGTGGCATTCCTCCTCCTGGCGGTCCTCCTCCTGGCAGTCCTCCTCCTGGTGGTCCTCCTCCTGGCGGTCCTCTTCTTGGTGGTCCTCCTCCTGGCGGCCCTCCTCCTGGCCGTAATGGTGGGAATGGCCTGTTCTCGGGTGATGGTATTCTGTTTCGGTCGATGCGGAACTCGTAGAACATGTTTGGTTCGTCTGGGTTGCTGGGTGCATCGGGGACATCGGGTCCCATTGCCCGATTCACGGCTTGCATATGTTCTGCTTGTAGTTCTTGTACGTGTCCAGTTCGTTTGTTAATTACAAGCCGGGGTGGTGATACCTCTGTCTGGGTCGTCATGTAGCTGTATGGTATGCCTCTGATTGGTTCAGGAATATGTAACTCAGCTGTTCGCGCAGCTAGTGCGTCTACTTCTGGCGAATGTGTTTCAATATGTTCTGGTTCCTCGTTTGTTTCTGAGTGGGTTGGAGGTCATTCACCAGTATCGCTCATGGTTGCTGGTGTATTTGCTCATATTTGTAGTTCTGTCCTTGGTGGTTCGTCTGCAAGGTTTTGTTCTTCTTGTCTGTCGATTGTTCCTTGATGGCCTATTGGTCGTGCTTCAGTTAGCGGGATATTGATGTTTAGATTGTCGGCTGCTGGTCTTGTTGCTTTAAAGTAGCTGTTGGTATTGCTCCACCGTAGCTCCACCCAGCAACAACGTTCGTGGTTGAAAACTACGGGATGATACCTTTGTGAGGTAGCTGCTTCTGCGTAGTATCCTGTGTTGTGCTCTTCGGTCCTTCTTGTGTCTGGTACGTGTCGCCACCTAACTCGTCCTACTAGGTAGTGGGTAGGTGCGTCTCATTCTCTTGCTTCAATCCGATAGGGTTAGAAGTCCCACCCGTCTTTGGTGTTGATTGTCGCCACGGTGTTCAATGTCAAATAGAAGAGCTTGGTTTTAATGTTATGTGTGAGCAGCACGTGAGCCTGACTTAGGCAACGTAGAGGCAAATGCGGTGACTTAGCAAATCCTCAAGCGCGTAGGCTGAGTAATCGTCTCAACGCTTGAAGGCGGAGTTCATATACTTGTCGAGATACAAGCATGGTTGTATCTTAGTCTTCCACTTGCTTTTGCCTTGTCGACAGACAGCGAGAGAGAGGGATAGAGAAGCTGAGACCTGAATGATTCGAGTGTACAAGAAAACCAAGCTATCGACCACACCAGTTGATAGCTTCCTTATAAAGATACCGTTGGGGTCCGCCTTTGTCAGCGAGACCGCCCCTACTACTAATATCACTAATCGTATGCGTAATTGTACATTCATCCCATCAGTCATCGTACAGTAATGATCACCAATCGTCAGTCCTCATATTGGTAAGTATTCGGGAGCGACTTGTCATCCCGCTTACCATGATCGCCTACTCGTAACATTGAGCGTTAAACCTATATTTATCGTCAGATTCACTCTCTGTTTAGCGTAGAGGCTACATGACAGCCTCCTCACAATCTTCACTGTCTGGAATTGGGCCTCCGATCTCGATTGTGAGAGCTTCAATCGTCAATGGAGGTAACCTGTTTGGGATTGAGAAATTAACTGCTTGTTGGGTGCATGAAAGACCGAATGCAGTTGCGTTATGTGTACCAGAGTAGGAACCAAGGGCCTGGGGCAGACGGAAGCGCAGGTCGCCAACGCTGTTACGTGCAAGCTGCACGTGAGCCTGACTTAGGCAACGTAAGGTGAACGCGATGACTTAGCGATTCCTTAGCTCAAGCGCGAAGGCTGAGTATCGTCTCAACGCTCGAAGGCGGAGTTCTTCTGCTGATGACCACTCCGGTCCGAAGGGCAAGGGAAAGAGACAGAACACTGGATTCCAAGATGAGAAGTGTACAAGAAAACCAAGCTATCGACTACAACAGTCGATAGCTTCCTTATGAAGACTTCGTCGGGGTCCGCCTTCGTCAGCGAGACCACCACTACTACTAATATCAGTCATGCTACTACTACCATTCGTCATCATACAGTAAGAGCCTTAATCATCGTACAGTAAGCATGTCAGTAATTGTATAGTACATGAGTAAGTCCATTCCTTGGATAGGTAAGCTTCAGGAGCGACTCGTCATCCTGCTTACGCTCGCTTCGTTATTACATCCACCCCTTCACAAGGGTGAGCGCCCTCGCTCCACTACCCAATTAGGTACCGTGGTTAGTCCGACGTCCGTCTCGTGTTCGTCCCGTATCCTCAAGAGGGCGTGCGCCCTTCCCAAACGCTTTGCTGAGTGCCGCGATCGGTCACATGTATGAAGATGTCATCTTCGAGCTTCTTGATGGCAGCCTCCAGTTCCTTGATGACCTCCTGGACTGCGTGGTAGCGCCTTACTTCAGCTGCAAGGGAGATATCCCCCAACCGAGCCAAGGCCTCGTCTACCTGTCGCTGTCCCCGGAAGTCAGTGCGTAGGTATTGCAGCTCTTCTCTGGAGTACTCAGCTGCGGGCC